>UZAF01017008.1:22085-32266 GCA_900617895.1 Haemonchus placei
AGGACTTTGCAACAATCTACTCTCAGCTATATTACTTTATGTGCGTATTCGTTGTGGCATCATCCTGTGTAAGCATCGTCTCGATGGTCTGCCTCTGCCTACGATCAAAACGTATTGAATGCGTGCGTGCAGAAAGGAGTATGCTCACTTTGGCACTACTGAACTTCCTCGTTGAAATCAGCTATTTTACTCTCCTAGTGAGTTTTTACATCTCTTCGAATTTACAGTGGAAGAAAACTTCAGGGAAAGACTAAGGGGTAACCGTTAAAGTCAGAGGTAATGATTAGGCCAAGGAGAGTGTCCCTCCTAGAAACTCCCTCCAGAATTCCATTTTGAAATAAACTTCCTAACATCTAATATATGCGGAGGAGGTGTTGTGGCAAAAGGCGCACTAACACATGCATAGACACGAGTTCGAATTCCTATCCGCTTGCCACCAATCTTTCCATCATTCCAGGATCGGGTAATTGGGGCCAGACTCGTGTGGGAGGTTGAAAGCAACGAGTTGTACATAAGCTACCCACCGTTAGCCATTGCAAAGGACAAAGGACAGGCGCATTCAATACTATTATGAATTACACTACAATTATGAAATGTGGTGGAGTAATCCCCAAGAAGGGGACGATTAACGCCCCAAGACTTTGCCCTTTATCCTTTAACATCTGATATATCGTTTCAAGGAAGAGAAGAAGGTTAGGTTATAGGTTGAGCACGTACTTTTATATTCGCAAAGAGGCTGAAATTAACAAATATTATTCCTTAGGTGTCAACTACTACATTGCTGCTCAACCTTTTGCAGCCCTTTTGTAAGTAATACCAATTGCTCCCCGATTGACAGTATAGAACACCTTCATAGGCCGCTCCTACTGAATCCAATTGAAGTTTACATTTCAGAAACAAAAATATTCAAAGCAGACTGAATGACATCATTTCAGACAATCGTTCAAATCGATCGAGGTGGGAACTTCGAAAAGAATGCCAGATATACCATAATACCGTTTATATCGGATTTAATGACATTCTCGATGCCATATTTGATACTCGTTCTCAACAAAAGCGTTCGAACGCGATTGCTCCGTCCTTTCAAACGTCAGGAAGCAATATTTCCCATCAGAGGATTCAAGGCCACTGACAGGAACCATATGATTTCTTTGGTTTCGTCTTCAATGCGATGATGGATGTATGATTATTCGATGAGGTTAGTTTTTATCGGATCCTCACGTAAATCTGACGGTAAGGTGAAAGATTTTGAGAGATCCGATATCAGTTTCTTTACAGATTCTCATAGGAAAGCAGATAGGAACGGTGCGTGGCCACCTGCATCTTATAACATTTTTGAGAAGCTCCATTGCTACTGCTATTCAGCAATTCATGGGACCAAAAATTCTCGTAGAGCTTTAGCTTCGATCTGCTCACAGCGTACAGAAATTCTTAGCTACATATCTCTTAGTGAGCCAAGTCCTAGTTGGTTGCCCTAGCTGGTCGTCCCTCTCCATGGCATGTCCATCTGTTCAAAACAGATTGAATTTATCACTCTCAGAAACATTCAGATCTCCCTACGACTTTAATTCTACACTTGGACTTGGAGAGGCATAGTCATTACCTGCTGCTCTAATCATACTCATGGGATTTAATAATGGACGTACTTCTTCGTGATTTTGACGAGTTCAGTCGAACTCACTAATTGCAGCCGACAAAAGACAAAAGATTAAACATTTTATCTTGGCTACGGATAAGCTGCAACCATTTTTCTTGAGCTACAACTTTAAAATTCGTGCTGATGAGAACTTTGCAAAAAGGGTTTCGTTTCTGTACTTTCGTTCATTCTTCTATCCATTTTATGATGCGAATGCCGTGTTTGTAAACATATCTTATCACTGTTCGTGGACGCGTCTTACGTGTAAATAAACAAATAAATAAACCAGTCTCTGTGTAGTTGTTAGTGTATATAGCTTATGTTCGGAGGATGCTGAGATGTCGAGAGTGGCGAACCCTCATCCCGTCTCTTTTTTGAAACGAAGTGAACTGCGACTGATTGTCCGACCTTCCGGACCGGATTAGACTTCAAGCAGTCAGCCCTTTTTTGGAGAATGGTGAGATTTGTTGAGCCACCCAAACATTGAGTTCTGTGAACAACTGGATAAGAGGAAAGCTCAAAATCAATCCGATAAAATATCGAGATTACCGCATTTATTCTATTCACTTCAATGACAAAACTTGGCTATAATTTGATGATGACGTACAAGGATGGGGGAAAGAATCATTGCTTGTTAATACTCGCAAAGTTTCTATGATATTTAAATTGCTGCAATTACTTAATTGCTCAATACGAATAGATTGCAGAGATAATGATGTGGGAGCAAAAAGCAGAGTTGACGACCATAATAGCTACTAGATTTAACTCAGCAAGCCGAGTCTGCTCAGCCAAAATGCATGCTGGGCCAGATGTTTTCTTCGACAACTCCAAGGGAGGGACTCTCCGGAAAGAGATACTACGTGGAAGTCTTTCAAGTGTATGCCAAAGTACATTCATGACCACATCTGCGCATTTTTGATGCAGGCTCTAAAAAAACTAGCAAATCCGAGCTAAAATAGGAGCTTGACCAGCTGGGCTCTGACTGAACAAGACGTAAACACCGGCTAACTCTAGTTCACTCGACCCAAACACTCAGAAGGTATAACTGTTTTGTCTTCTTCGTCATTCTAATACAGTACCCACTGGAGTAAATCATGGCAGTTGAAAGTGATGGACCAGTTTGTCACATCGAACTTCCCTAACTTCCATCTGTACTGTCACGGGGGGCATTGATGAGCATAGTGTGTTAGGCAAGAGCCAATAATCTTGAAATCAGTTTTAGGAATGTTCGAGAACAGATAGATGTGATGTTCATGCCAGCTTGGGGTCTGAGTCGTTGATGCTTAGCCGATTTCGATGATTCTACTTGTTTTCCACTATCAGTGCAATAGCTCGTGCCAGACACAATCACATCTGTTTGCAGATCTTCCTCCCCTTATCAGCTATCCCATATAGAGACAGACAGACAGACACAGACAGACATCTTTAATTGTAAAAACTTCCTCTGACTATATGACTAGAACTCTCAAATTCAAACATCTAGCGCTCCTTCCAACATTATTAGGCTGAAAAACTAGTTCTCCTATCGTTTGCACCAGAAATCTCGAATAATACTGTTGCGAAGCTCTCTAAGAAAACTGCAGTGCCGCTACCTGAAAGAGATGACCATCTTTTATATTCGGCTTGGTTACTGTATTCCGTCAATCGTCCTCTATGTCGTGGTCATTTATGCTGTATCCAAGGAGAAACAGCGACTGTTTGGTTCCTTCTATTCGTTACTGATCATTCAAGCAGTTACGGTAAGAAACGTCTCAGAATTCAAATGCTACCAACATCTGTCAGACTTCAGAATCAATCTTTTTGCTTCCAGAACTTGCTCGTCTATGTTAACAGCTTCTATGTCCTGCAGTTAGCTAACGAAACAGAAAAGGACAGTTGGTGGGCTGTCATATACACCAAAGCACCCCAGGCTTTGATTCGTGTAGTGAGTTGGTATTTCTTGCAAACCAGTATGAAGTAGAAATAAAAAAAAACAAAGCAAAATATAAAAACACCATAAAGGAAGCTACAGTTTCCCCTCTGGCTGAGGATGTATTCAAATGAAGCAAACGATAAATTAAGGCAAAATATAATAGAATTCTCACAAGAATGGCGATTTGTGGGCAAAACTCCAGTCTCGGACGGGACTCGAACCCGTACTTGTCCTTTCCGGGGACCGTGCTCTTATCCTTTACACTACCGAGACCATAATAGAATTATGGCAAAAATTTCAGACATCATGGTTAGGGATGCATTTCGCTTTTGTACAGACATATATGACATTTTTTATCTCACTCAATCGAATGGCTGCCATTGTCTGGCCAAGGATGGACGATCGGGTAAGACCGCATTGCATTCGGCATTTGGTATTGTCAATAGTAAACTGAATATGATGAAAAAAGTAAGCAGTAGCGAGAAGCGAGAAGAAAGAAAGTTGAAACGGATTACTCACGTTCTGGTCATTTAGGACTTTATCTAGAACGTATAGAAAAAAGTGTTGTTGATGATTACAGGTTTGGAGCGCTGTTGTAGTACTGAGTACGATAATCAGCTATGTATCACCCCTTATTGTAACATATCCCTATCTCACTGAATGGGCGACATTCTTCCATAGTAACACATACGGCGGCTACGTTGCTTATTCCAAATCGGTGAGCTTTGAACTTTATAATGACACGGGGTCCTTTTTTTCAGAATCTCCTATCATTTTTCCAAGCTAAAATAGTAAAATGCTTTACCGAATCATTCCAATCAAAGTACTCGATATTATGGTACATTACACCGGTGACAGTTAGACTTTCTGCAACGGCCAGAGCTCAAATTTCGATTTTCTAGGATTTTGCAACAATGTACTCTCAACTATACATCTTTATGTGTGTATTTATTGTGGCATCTTCTTGTGTAAGCATCGTTTCCATGGTCTGCCTCTGCCTACGATCAAAACGTATCAAATGTGTCCATGCAGAACGGAGTATGCTCACTTTAGCATTGTTGAACTTCCTCGTAGAAATCAGCTATTTCACTCTCCTAGTAAGTTTTTACCTCTTTAAATAATCCTATAATGAAAAATTATGGGAAAATGGGACAACTGCAACTAAGGATCCATTCAGCTTTTGTTGGGACAGGCTCTGACAACCCCGTACTTTAGTACTTTCTTAAAATTCCGATTCTCCACATATGCCGTAGTTAAGATATGTACAGATGGATGCCGCTGCAAGTAAAAGAAATCCATTGTATCCAAGATCGTCACTTCTGAAGACCACTGGTTCTAAAACGGGCTCTCTTAATCCCTGAACCTTCTGACAGCAGGTTTTTCCATGGGTGGTCGTCTACATCAAATCTCTGAATAGATTTGAAAAGGATATTCTGAAGGAATAATGTTATTTCAGACGATTCTTCAAAT
Source organism: Haemonchus placei (assembly GCA_900617895.1). Lineage (NCBI taxonomy): Eukaryota > Metazoa > Nematoda > Chromadorea > Rhabditida > Trichostrongylidae > Haemonchus > Haemonchus placei. Next base: position 27,104 of record UZAF01017008.1, read on the forward strand.
CGATCGAGGTGGCGACTTTGAAAAGAGTGCTAGATTGACCTTTATACCATTTACATCGGACCTAATGACATTCTCAATGCCATATTTGATACTCTTCCTCAACAAAAGCGTTCGATCACGTTTGCTCCGTCCTTTCAAACGTCCTGGAGCCATAGTCCCGAACAGGACACTCAATATTCCTGCCAGAAATGATGTAGTTTCTTGGGTTTCATCTTCAGTGCGATGATGGATGGATGGTCGTCTGATGAGATCGATTCGAACAGAAACTCCTCCTGTAGAATCGATACTGAGAAAAAGAAACGACTTCAGTTCTAAAAGATAGTCAGATTACCACAAGGCTGTTAGTTATGTTTAGTTGTTGTATTGTTCTTCAAGTGCCCCATTGCTGCCGTTGTTCTAAGGCGGACATTCTCAGTGGATGTGTTTCATTAGGCACGAACTACTTACAGTGCAAGTGAATCCTAGCTAGTTGTCTCGTGAATGTCATGTCTTAGTTGGTTGTCCTTGCTAGTTGTCTCGCCCAATGGCGAGTTCCTAGATTTAACCGAGTTGAGCTTTATTCCACACTCACAGACGGCCTTTCAAACCCCTCGAGAGCTTAAATGAATGTTCTGAAGATGGACTTGTGTAATTGAAGAGACATAGCCAGTACCTATCACAGTAATCAACCCATGAGGACTCCATAATGGACGTACTTGTTCGTGAATTAGACGAGATCAGTCAAACTCACTAATCTGCAGCCGACAAAAACAAAGATTAGCAATCAGATCGCTGAAAGTACATCTGGTCTTGGCTTCAAATAAGCTGCAAGCCCCTCCATCCTAGTCTACAATATGTTTGAACTTTGCTGATGAGAACTCTGCTCTGAAGCTTTTATTTCTGTATTTTTACTCGTTGATCTTATAGCTCTTTTCTGCAATTTTGTTCGTTGTTCTTATAACTCTATCTATTTTGTTATGCAAACGCCGCGTTTATAAACATATCTTATGACTGCTTGTAAAGCTGTCTTACGTGTGAATAAACATATATTAGGTCGTGAAGAAAGTTCTTGCGTTTTGTGACGCCTAATTTTCAACTGCTCGCCGCGGTGTTATTTTCTAATAGATTTTTTGCAGGTTTTACACCATTCTGAAGCGCATTTTTTGCTCTATCCAAATATATAATCGGTTTTGCCCTGGAGTGATTCCTGGGGTTTTCTAGAAGGTCGAAATCAGCATGGACAAACGACAGATCCGCACGATTTTTCTTTTCCAATTCAAATTGGGCAGGAGTGCGACGGAAACGGACCGGGATATCAACGATGACTTGGACCTAGGTGCAACGAATCAACGCACAGCACAGTGGTGGTTTAAAACTTCCGTACCGGCGATGAGAGCTTGGAAGATGATGAGCGTAGTGGGCGGCCATCGGCCGTTGACAACGAACAATTGAGAGCGTTAGTGGAAGAGAATCCACGTACAACGCTGAAGGATATTAGCTCGAGATTGAGTGTTTCCAGGAGGACGGTTGGCACCCACATGCAGGAGATCGGGAAGTCGAAGAAGCTTGCTAAGTGGGTGCCGCATGAGTTGATTCAGCTCCAGAAAGACCGCCGCTTCGAGCTCGCCTCCGCCTTGCTTCTCTGCAACAGGAACGATCCATTTCTAGACCGTATTGTGACGTATGATGAGAAAAGGATTCTGTACGACAACCGGCGACGATCAGGCCAGTGGCTGGACAAGGATCAGGCCCCACGACATTTTCCCAAGCCGAAGCAGCATGGAAAGAAGGTCATGGTGCTGGTTTGGTGGTCTGCAGCCAAGCTGATCCATCACAGCTTCATGTCTCCGGATGAAAGCGTAACAGACGAGAAGTACTGTCAAGAAATTGACGAAATGCATCGAAAACTCCAGCCCATGAGCCCGGCACTGGTGAATAGGAAGGGGCCAATTCTACTCCACGACAACGCTCGGCCCCACGTCGCACAACTTACCCTGAGAAAATTGATGGAGCTAGGCTATGGAACTCTCCCGCATCCACCATATTCCCCAGACCTTGCCCCCACAGAATACCATTTCTTTAAACATCTCGACGGCTTTCTCAAGGAGAAATGCTTCAAAACCCAACATGATGCTGCCGCTGCAACCGACGATTTCATCACCTCTAGTTCTCCAGACTTCTACGCGATTGGAGTAAACTAACTTGTTTCTCGTTAGCAAAAGTGTGTCGATAGTAATGGTTCTTATTTCGATTGATGAAGTTTTGTTTAAGCCGAGATATGTACATTTGAAGTTTGAGGCGTAAAAACGCAAGAACTTTCTTCACGACCTAATAAATAAATTGAGCTCTGTGTGATTGCCTAAGCGATGAGAAGATTGAGAGCTTGACCCCGGCTGAAATCTTATTCCTGTGTCCCAAGTTCGGCAAGAATTTTGAACGCTGACTTTGTCGGATCTCGATGCGGACAAAACATCTACCAGAAAGTCAACCTCTGAGGGTACGATTTGTTAAAACAGATAAACATTGAGCTCAGCAAGCAAATGGACAGGGAAAAGGCGAGAAGTCCATTCAGGAATGTTGAGCGAGTTTACTCATTTTTTTTTTCCAACCCTGCTAATCTTCTGATTCATCCCCAGGGCATGGCCATTACTGGATGATGTAACCCGGAGGCATGAATCACAGCCCGTTGTTAATGTTTGTGATATTTCTGTGATTTTGTAATTGCTACAATTTCTTAATTATTCATAACGAGTAGATTGCATGAGATAATGATGAGAGACCAGAAGCGACACGACAGACCATTCTGCCTATTAGCAGACAAAATTCTATTCAACTAGCTCAAGTTCAGTCAGCTGGAACAGCTTTTTTCTCCTTGACCAATTCAAAGGAAGACTGTTCCGGGCAGGGAAGACCTCCTAAAGATTTTTCAGTGATTTTTCATCACTACTGAGAATTTTCTTGCTACTACTATTCGGGTTTCAAATTAAAATGAGATGAAGATAAAGAACTCCCGGTTTAGGTCCTTGCCAGGAATCAAGCCCAAGAACATCAATTGCTCAACAACACCAGTTACCAAAACTCTCTTTGAAAATTTTAGTGCCGCCATTCAATCGTGATGATCATCTTCTTTTATATTCGACTAGCCTACTGTATTCCGTCAATCATCCTGTATATCGTGGTCATTTATGCGATATCCAAAGAAAAACAGCGACTTTTTGGCTCCTTCTACTCGTTGCTGGTCATTCAAGCAGTTACTGTAAGAAGCGTCTCGGAATTTGAATGCAACCAACATCCTTCAGACTTCTGAATCATTCCTTTTTACTTTAAGAACTTGCTCGTCTATGTTAACAGCTTTTACTTTCTACAATTAGCAAACGAGACAGAAGACTATAGATGGTGGGCTGTCATCTACACTAAAGCACCCCAGGCTCTGATGCGTATAGTGAGTTACCACAGTGAAGTTAATGATAGCACATGACAAATGAATCATGGTAACAATTTCAGACGTCATGGTTAGGGATGCATTTCGCTTTTGTACAAACATATATAACATTTTTCATCTCGCTCAATAGAATGGCGGCCATTGTCTGGCCAAGGATGGACGATCGGGTGAGATCGCTTTGTATTCGGCATTTGGTATTGCCAATGATTAATCGTAAGAAGAAATGAAAGTAGAAAATGTAGCCAGTTATCTGAAAAATCGCTTAGAAAGTTGAAAACAAAATTCATTCAAGTTGGCCTTTCAGAACTTTTTCCAGAACTTATAGGAAAACAGATTGATGTGATTACAGATTTGGAGCGCTGTTGTAGTACTGAGTACGGTGATCAGCTATGTATCACCCCTTATTGCTACATATCCCTATCTCACTGAGGAAGCTTCATTCGTCTACAGTAAGACACTCGAAGGCTTCGTTGCTTTTTCGGATTCGGTAAGCTTTGATCTAAGATATACGAGCTTCTTTTTTGCAATTATTCTTGCAAACCAGACTAGCAAAATGCTTGGCAGTGTTATTCCCATCTAAATACTTGATGTGATTGTACGGCGGTTACAGTTAGACTTTCTACAGCCATCGACCACAGCTCAAGTTTGGGAATTGCAGGATTTTGCTACAATCTACTCTCAATTATACATCTTTATGTGTGTATTTATTGTGGCCTCTTCCTGTGTAAGCATCGTTTCCATGGTCTGCCTCTGTTTACGATCAAAACGTATCAAATGTGTACGGGCAGAGCGGAGTATGCTAACCTTGGCCTTGCTGAACTTCCTCGTAGAAATCAGCTACTTTACTCTCCTGGTAAGTTTACATCCCCTTAAATATACAGCAAGTGGAAGATTTTGGGAGAACAACAGCCTGAACATTGCTTTCTGATAGTATAGTCCATCATTCATAACTCTTTCTGCATCAAATCTCGAAACAAGCTAAAAAACGTTTTCTAAATAAATGACGTTATTTCAGACAATTCTCCAAATCGACCGAGGTGGAGACTTCGAAAAGAATGCTCGATTGACGTTGATACCGTTTACCTCGGACCTAATGACCTTTTCGATGCCATATTTGGTCCTCTTTCTCAACAAAAGCGTTCGAACACGTCTGCTCCGTCCTTTCAAACGCCAGGACGCAGTTGTTCCTAATAGAGGACTCAATACTCCTGCCAAAAATAATACAACTTCTTGGGTATCGTCTTCAGTGCGATCATGAATGAATGGTCTTCTAATAAAGTTTTTTTGAACAGTTCTTCGTGTCAGATCAGGTACTAAAAATTGTAAAAGCTTCAGTTGTGAGAAATAATTGGATTATCACAAGTCTGAAAGTTAAACTGAATTGTTGTACTGCCACAATTTATTCACACTCACACCGTTTTTCCGGCACCTAGCGGCCAAACTCACACATGGGACCAAGAAGGTGTCTAAAGGGCCAGAGTTCAGACGATTACGTAGCAATAGACTCGACGCCTAGTCTTTCTCATGCTAGATTGACCTTTATACCGTTTACATCGGATCTAATGACATTTTCAATGCCATATTTGACACTCGTTCTCAACAAAAATGTCGAACACGTCTGCTCCGTCCTTTCAAACGTCCTGGAGCCGTAGCCCCGAATAGGAACTCAATATGTACAGATGGATGCCGCTGCAAGTAAAAGAAATCCATTGTATCCAAGATCGTCACTTCTGAAGACCACT
>UZAF01017008.1:40794-57568 GCA_900617895.1 Haemonchus placei
TGGATGATAAAGACAAGAGAGTTCCCATGTTTCCACTCCATCCTTTTTAAGTTTCCAAGACTCAATTCCAGTCAGAATCGTTGAGATATTTCAAGTGAGTGCTTAGCTTCTGTAACTTGCCAGCCTGATTCCCTATGCTTCCATTCGCGAGTGTAGGCCCATTCTCACAGAGAGCTTATGGAAAAGAGCGGAGGACAAGAGAGTTCCCATGTTTCCACTCCATCCTTTTTAAGTTTTCAAGATTCACTTCCAGTCAGAATCGTTGTGATATTTCAAGTGAGTGCTTAGCTTCTGTAACTTGCCAGCCTGATTCCCTTTGCTTTCATTCGCGAGTGTAGGCCCATTCTCACAGAGAGCTTATGGGAGAGAGCGGGAGCTTATGGAAAATAGCGGTCCCAGCAGGAATTCGCACTTGTTTTTGATCGTAAGCAACCTTATAATGAGGGTTTTTCAGGCCATAATCTACAATCGAGCAGAAAAAGACAGCGTAACCGAGTATTTGGTACCGTATGCCTCCGACGTTGTGACCTTCTCAAATGCCTATCTCCTTGTTGTACTAAACAAGAAAATCCGCCAACGAGTACTACTTCTGGTGAAATGTCGAGGTGTTCCTTTTTCGGTGAACGACTTCCGACTTGATCAGCTACCTTTCCTGCCTATCTGGGAAAAGACAGAAATATTAGAAAACTAGGAAGAAGATTGTCCGCGAAAGATATGAGACGATTGTACCTTCCTCAGGTTTTTGCATTTTTCCCTCTCCTTTCCATTCTCAAGCTTTTTCATACATCGCATAGGAGGTTGCAAAATCATCATGGTGACTCAAAATTAACGTAGAACTGAAGTGTGAACCCTTTTTCCAGACTACTATACTTACGTTGCTAGATTTCCAACTAAATGTTTCCATACGACTTCGTTTCTAACGATATTTTTCATTTAGCGACTTCTCCGAAGGTGGCTGTTCTGGTGAATCCCGGGCCGACCTATTCCGGTGTTGTCACCATTGCGAGGTGACCGCTAACGTCTACGAATGTTGAAACACTTTGGTGGAACTACTTTTTAGAATCCTATGCATTAGTTCTATGATATAACTAATAAATACTTAGTATGGAGTATTTTCCTTGGACATCATAATAGATCCTCATAAAATACTTACAACTAGTCTGTAAGCCACACACAGAATGAGTACACCATTCTTTGTACAGGTATGCCATAAACATATTAAAATCACAAGGTAATCTTGAAATAGTGACCAGCTACTGACTTGCTTATATCAAAAATTGCTCGTTATATTCTTTCATACTTTCATTATTCCCTACTTTAAGCTGATGCTCATAATTCTTACTCGGACCTTCCTTTTTTCAAGCCCCTTAGGACCAGGGAAAGAGCCCTTATAGCAACGTTGTACAACGTTATAAAGAAGTAACTGGAATGAGCTGAATTTTCACGCTCAGTGCCCAGAAAATGAGAAATCTCTCATCGACACGTTTGACACTTTGTGACGAGCAAAGCAGGATGTACTTCATGGATGGTCGGCGGTTATGAGAGCGTACTGGTTGTTACTCGCTGAGACGGGCTATCAGTACAACTCTTTATTCCAACCGGTTTGATGATTTCAAATGACTATCTAACTAAATTTACTTGATTCTCAACGCTTCAAGTGTTCCAAATACGGCCTCCTACCCTTATAAGGACGAATATAGCTTTTCTGCCTAGTAGCTCTTGAGCCATACTTCATCCTGTCCGTCACCATATCATGCTACCTACAATTTTCTATGCAGGTGAACTGAATATTCTGTTCTTTGATACGGAGACTCACAATTTCACCTGTCCAATCCCTTAAAATGTTCAGTGAGAGCGGAATCCCAATAGGCGCACTCTCATCCTCCATTTACAGTATTATTTTGTACCTGAACAGCGACGGACACTTTTCCAATCAGTTGCGATTCAGCTGGTAACCGTATAGGCAAGAGAAGTACTGAAAACCGTTGTGGAACCTCAAAGTTACGATCATCATCTATGATGCGTGTTCAGATTCGAGAACTTTTTTAGGAGCACCTCAATATTTTCTGTTTGTCATAATATGTACGAATATCGAGTCTACATAAGATTTGTCTACTGTATACCATCATGTATACTGTATGTCTACGTACTTGTTGCCCTTTTCAAAGAACGGAAAGGAGACAAAGGACGATTTTACTCACTGCTTATGGTTCAGGCCGTACTCGTGAGTAGTCAGAGAGTTATTGAAGAAGTTCTGATAGGCATACTCAGGCTATTCTACCTGACGCCCAACTGGTTCAAATCAACTAATTACTTTATTCGAAAAAGGTCGAACAAAATTATCCGACTGTCATAAGCGGCCTGGGATTTATCGTGGAACCGAGTAAAAGGGTTCATAGCGGATCAGTAGAGCAAGAATCGGTTTTGAAGAAAAATAAATGAGTATCAGGATCCGTAACGTTCAAATACTTCGGCGGTGATCAATCCCGATTCTTTATGCGCCCTGCATTCGACTTCCACTGAAACTCGTAGTGTCGTATTGAATGCATATGTGGCCTATAAAATGGGTAGTCAGACGATGCACAAGTTTATGCTTTGGCCCCTCTTAGGAATTCGGTACCAACTAACCGAACCGGAAAGAATGGAAGACTTGATCGGCCTGGCATGTACCAATCCGAGAATCGAACCCCGGGCAATATGTATGTGATAGCGCGGTAGCCACTCGGTACTGCAATATATCCAACCCCTTCCTGTACCGTATGAGCTTGAGTAGCTTGCATATGCTAGAACTCTGCTTATAAAAACAATAGTCACAAAGTATTTCCGTAGAGTTCGGCGAAATTTTCGTGCATCCGACGTTATTTCCAGTGTTTCAGAATGTTTTCGTCTTTCTCAACTCTTTCTATGTCACTCAACTAGCCAACGTGACTAATGAAGACAGCTGGTGGAGTGGAATTTATAATAGGGAACCGCTTTACTTCACTGGATTTGTAAGTATACAATACTTCTCCTTTTCGAATCTCTCATCAGTGGGGGAGTTTAAGAGCTCATAACGAAAGTGTACTAGGGGCATCTCTAAGGACTGTTTTGACGTCAAAGGTGTCGCTCAAAAGAACAACATGGTAAACAAATTTCCTTTAAGTAGACCTCAGCGAGTTATGTGAAGACTTTCACCCCCTACTAGTTTCCCTCAACAAAGGATAAAGGGTAAAGTCTTAGGTCCTTAATCAAGCCAGGGGATGCACTCACGCTTTCGACTTCCACACTCCCGAAGAGATGGAAGGCCTGGTTGACTTGGGCGGATATCGATCCCGGGTCCGATCCAGTGACCATGCATGTGTGGTAGTGTCCCACTTGCCACTACACAACCTCCCCCCATATCACAATCATACCGACGCCTGACTCTAAAAATTTTTCAACTAAATTTTCCATTTCCACAAGAAATCCGTAGAAATGAGGCAGCGCTCAACATGAAACCTCAGCACTCCGATGAATCCCTCCCCTACAACTCTAACCAACACATCTGTTTTTTTAGCTCCAATGGAAGGTACTGGGACCGTTTGATATCCATTTGGTAACACAGGTTATTAATAGAAACCTTTTCCAGCTCAACTGCTTGACATTCCATTTTGCTTTCGCTCAGACATTCATGATGTTTTTCGTCTCATTCTATCGTATGACTATTATTTCTTTTCCTATACACCATTTGAAGGTGGGTATACTTCATAATTTTCAAGTTCTAGCTGTGTGATCCCTGGTTTCTTTGAATGAGTGCTTTATTAATAACAGACAGTTGCGAGTAGCCAGTAATGATTCCATGTATACGCCTGAATAGGCCTGAATGTCAAAAGGGGGCCCAACGCTGGGCAGCTTTTCAGATCGTCTAGGGCAGTCTTATACTCACTGCCTCGACCCCCCTACTTTTCTTTTTTGCAGAAAACAACTGGAAAGACACGATTTCACTGGTCATCAGGGCAACATTCGCTTTCAGATATGGAAATTTGCCTTTCCGGGCAGTGTTGCTGTCACCGTATTCACTCCATTCCTATCTGTGTACCCATTGGTTGTCAGCCCCAGTTGGTTCTTTATCGATAGAAGTACCCACTGCTTTGATATCGCTACTGAGAATAGCATGGTGAAGTGAGCAGTCGTTTTAGAACTCCTCGTGGAAGAATCTTAACTGTTCCAGAGTAAGTATTACATCATGAGGGAACTGTATATATTCCTGACCGTATTCTTGATAGCCACCTCTTTGGTGAACTGCGTTTCTGTTATTCTCTTCTGTATTCGCTCTAAACGACATAATGACAATGCTGAAAGGAACATGTTCATATTGGCTTTGCTTGATTTTCTCTTCCAACTCACGTTCTACATACTTTTTGTGAGTTCTGTATGTTCTATGGAGTTCGGGGATAAAGGCAAGTAAAGCACACGTTTTTCTCACCTAATTTAATTGAAATGATGGAAGTTGTGGTGCAGGATAGTATGAAGGTAGCGAAGAAGGGGCAAAAATTGGCGGTCTTCAAAAAAGAGGTGATGCGATATTGGTATAAAATCATGACCAAAAGAAGGGTGTTCAGACGAGCCTTCAGTCGAGCGCTACTGGGTAGAGCTAGCTACAGTGAGCCAGAAATGCTAAAACTTGCATTTAGCTGACGCTAGGGGTCACCACTAGCTGTGAAGTTCCAACATGTGTGCTCCATTGTGAATGGTGCAGCCCAACAACACGGCCAGTTTCGGGTGTACACACCGGTCAAGCAGGTTGAGGAACACTTATTACGCCTTGTCTAATTCGAATCCACACCCAATGTTCAATGTGGTATCCTTGGAAACCTTGACTCGTCTAATAGTAATATTCAGAATAAAAACGATCGAGTGGTTTCCATAGGAGATTTGTGTAGAAAACAAAAGGTAAAGGTGATAGAGGGGCAAAGATGTCCTTGGGGTTGGTCTACCCCGTTTTAGGTGCCTCTTCTGTCAATCTGAAATTGTAGGGGCATTTCACGCAAATAATCGGCTCAAAAGATAAGCCAGCCCAAATGGCTTCATCCTCTCGATCACGGACATGGGCCCATACTAACACAGGAGGACAGCTGAAAGCTTTCTGGAGAGCGGTCCCAGCAGAATTCATATTCATCTTCGGAAATGAAAAATCTGATAATGAGAATTTTCTAGGCGATCATTTACAATCGAGCAGAAAAGGACAGCGTGACGGAGTATTTAGTACCGTATGCCTCCGACGTTGTGACTTTTTCAAATGCCTATCTTCTGATCCTACTAAACAAGAAAATCCGCCAACGAGTATTACTTTTGGTGAAATGTCGAGGTGCTCCTTTTCTCCTTAGCGACTTCGGTTTCAAAGTTTTTCTCTTCAGAGCAGGCAATTGGAAGCACTAAGAGCCCATTCCACATTGTTCACATGGTTCAATTTGTCGTTTATAGTTTATTTACCGGAGAAGCCACTAAATCCCCCACTCTCCTCCTGTACCAGTTGAGAAGGACCCGGCCTGAATTCTGCCATTCAACAGTGAGGAGTTGCAGTACTGTTGTCCGCGAAAGATATGAGACGATTGTACCTTCCTGACTGGTGGTGAGGTGGACACAGAGATCCGGGAAAGTCTACATATTCTTGTAGAGAGGTAGCGGCCAGCATGCGGCCCGCTGTTCTCTTAACGTCTGTGGAACCAGCTATGAAGGTTCAAAAGTCACGACTAGGGTTTCTTGGGTTTTTTGCACTCTTTCCTTCCAGTGCTTCAAACTTTTCCATCCATCACCTGGGGAGCAACAGAATGGTCATGTATCACCTAATCCTCCAACACGTTTTTTGTAGGCACTCAGAATGTACGTAGAATTGAACTGTAAAGCCCTTTTTCCAGGCCTCTATACTCAAGTTGCTAGAGCCCTTATAGAAACTCGAACAAATTCGTTTCTGAAGACATCTTTCATTTAGGGACCGCTCCGAAGACGACTGTTCTGGTCAATACCAGGCCCACGTATACCGGTGTTGCTACAGTCACAAGGTGACCGCCAATTTGGGAGTTTTCTGGTGGGACTACTTCTCTTTTTCAATGTATTAGTTCCATGGTATTAATAATGAATATTTGGTAATTTTGATGGACATCAGAAACATAAAACAGCTACAACAAGCCTACAAACTGCGTGCATACTTAATGACAGCATCATCTCATGTCAAGGTATGATTTAATTAAAGCTCCCAAGATTAGCCCAAAACAGTGATTCCCTATAAAGTAGCATCGAAAGATAATGACTCTGAAAAGTTGGAACCCCACTGGCAACTGGCTTATTTTTACCATCAACTGTCTGGATTCCGTCCACTACATAATCCCATGATTCTCGACTTCAGTCAGTTGCTTTTAACTGTTTTTCTGCGACTTCCTACCATATCGTACGCTTTGTTGGTGCATAAAGATAACTCTCATGCCATTTTGGTTGAACCTAATAAAAAATAATTGAAGTGATTTAAATTTTTATGCTTTACCAGTGCTCAGAAATCAAGAAACATGCATGACTTGTCATTTGGGATGTCACCAGTATAGGAAGGGCATCCCCTAATGGCTGAGATGGCCTTCTCAATTTATGTAGCCAAGACGACCCCCTGTTTCGTATTCCGCAAGTCATACCTGACCCTCTTCGTCGTCTATCATCATGTTGCATACTATTTGCCATGCAGGTGAACTGAAATTTCTGTTCTTACATACGGAGGCTCATAACTTCACCTGCCCAGTCCAACGTAAAGTTCAGTGAGAGCAAAATCCAAAAAGGCGTACTCTCATCTCCCCATTCCTAGTCAGTTTTTGTACCTTAGCTGCGACAGACTGTCTTCCTCTCAGTAGCGGCTTACCTGGTAACTGTAATGACAGGGCATGTACTGAAAACCGCTATCGAATCTCAACGTTACCGTCATCATCTATGATGAACGTTTAGATTGAAGAGCTTTTTTAGGGTCACCTCAATATTTTCTGTTCATCTCGACATGTACGAATATCGAGTCTACATAAGGCTGATTTACTGTATTCCATCATGTATACTGTATGTCTATGTCCTTATCGCGCTCTTCAAAGAACGTAAAGGAGTGAAAGGACGGTTCTATTCGTTGCTTATGTTCCAGGCAATACTGGTAAGGGCACTATCTGCTCTTCATACAGAAGCATTTTTCTTAAATAGCCGTCGGAAAGGATGAATGAATAAGCTTACCTCACTTCAAATATTTGTTTGATCAAGAAGTATTTCATCAACGCCATCCAGCCATCCAGGCTGTCTTGGAGCTTCCGAGCGTGGGTAGTTATCCAAGGAATCCGTGGGCCAGAGAGGACACCGAGGAAGTGCATATACGTCCGGAATCATTTTTCCAGAAGACCGTTTTGGCAAAGTACCCTGAAAATTCTAGTATTTGAAATAAAGCATAGTATTCATTTGAGTTTTTGCTGCCGTTCTCAATGCCATAGTTTCAGAATGTTCTTGTTTTCGTCAACTCACTGTATCTCATTCAGTTGGCCAATATGACCAGAGAGGACAGTTGGTGGAGTGGTATCTACAGCAAAGAACCGCTTCTATTCACTGGAATTGTAAGCGTGGAAGTTGTTTTGTCGCTCAAAGCCGCCCAACAGGAAGAAATTTTCTCTCCTCACACAAGCCCATGAATCCAACTCAGAATACGGGCCACTTCACAGAACTTGTTTAAGGAGGGGGTACCTTACTTGTGCTTAAACTCATTCGCCTTATGTTCTGCTGGTCTTAAGACTATTGGGAACGTAGTTGATTTCGAGAAAGAAGTCAGGATGAGGAAACGGTAGCCTCGAGCATGACTATGATCAAATATTGAAATGCTATTTTCCAGCTGAACTGTCTTTCCATTCATTTCGCCTTCGTGCAATCGTACATGACTTTTTTCGTGTCACTTTATCGTACTACCGTCATCGCATTCCCCGTGCTCCACGTTAAGGTAGGTCGAGTTCGTTGATAAGCTTTCGGGAGTTAGCTGTATTTAATTGTCTATTTATTTGTGCTCTCAAAAACATGCTCTAACCAATAGCGCGTCAGAAAAAGTCAGGAATTGGATGTAGACCCACCAAGAAAAGTATTGAAAACAAAAGAAGCAACCACTTGAACATTATGAACACTCCTAAGGGAATCTCATACAGGTGTCCCTAAGAAGTCACTCTTCAGCTAAGCATTTTTCGATTGAGGTTCTCCACGGAATCCATAGGTTCTATGAGATGGACTGGTGTTCGAACTCGACTGCGCGCAGATGAGATTTTGCCTGACATTAAGAGGATTCTCGATTGACTGCTACCTCTTTTTTAGAACCACTGAAAAAAAGATCCTCGGTCGATTCAGCGTTTTATTCTGACTATCTTTGACTATTCTCTCTATGGTATTTGATCATTTTGAAAATGCAGTCTTACTCGCTAAAAAGCCAGGGGCGGTAAGGGCAATCCACAAGAAATGCGTCACGACTGGACCAGTGACGATACTACATATTATGATTGGATATGAACAAAAAAACTTTTCAAGCTCATCGTTCATTTCTGAAGATCACAAAGAATCAAGTTGAAAACATTTGATCACCTTATCGACTGATAAAAAAGTCCACTTCTGCATCTTCTCGACAGTCGTACCGTCTGTTCCGCTACCACACCCTTACTAGTAGCCCATTTCGATTTCAGTTACCCCTCTGCCTTTAAGTAGGGTTTCTTAAGCCCATACAGATCCTTCTGCGGTCATCCATTGAGAGAGTTCGTTTTTATAGTAGCTGTAACGATTCATTACATAAATATATGTTCTGCAAATTTGCAAATCAGATGTTTCGGAGCAATTGGGCCAAAATTCAGTCATTTCATCGAAATCTTTCAGTTCGAGGACTAATAAAAAGCCATGTTGAACTTTTAGTTATGGAAATACTTTTTCCCATGCTGTGTTGCCATCACACTTCTCACTCCGTTCATTTTCGTTCACCCGATGCTGACGAAATACAGCTACTATTCAATTTCTAAATTCAACAACTATGATGTACAAACGCTGGCAGTAAGTTTCTATGACAAACTTATAAATGCAAGTTGGTAAAAATGTGATTTGGAGACAACTCTTCTCTCTACCACATGCTAAGCTCCCCCTCACTCTTTCACACTAGCGCCTAGCATCTTGGAGAGGGGTGCCCCCACAACTCCACCTCTCGTCTAAAAAATTTTCATTCTAGGGTAATCAGAATTCAACCCAAATCTTTAAAATTTCTTTTGGGCAGTATGTTGTGTTTTTTTTTACTTCCATGACCTTTTTCAGAACCGTGGACTCATCCTTACCCAATTCTTGGTATTTATGACAGCTTCATTGGTTACTACATCAGCAGTGAATGGCATATCCGTTATACTTCTTTGTATCCGCTCGAAACGTACCGATGATAAGGCCGAAAGAAATATGTTTATCTTGGCCATTCTCGATTTTTTCGTCCAGTGTTCATTTTATGTGCTCTACGTGAGTTCTAGCAGTTTACTACACCACTCGCAGGTCCTTAAGGTAACCCTATGGTATGGTAGTGACGAGAAGCCACAGAACAATACTCTGACGGATAGATTGCCTTCTCAAATGAAACAGTCCAGTCAACAAACTCCACCCCAATCTTTAATGAAGCCATTATGCATACGAACGCCACCACAATTCGAAGCTAGAGCCATTGCAAGCTAGAAGCATTTATTTTCTGAGAAAGGTTTCAAACGCTCGGCTTTTTTACCTTCCAATCCGCAGATTGATCCATGATTTCAATCACCAAGAGACAGCTCAAATTCCTATACAAACAATTCTTAATTTTGAGTTATATGACAAGTGTGTAGAGCATAAAAAGAGGCTTCGGAGAAATAAAAGGCTCGTGAATGTTTAAGAATTGAACCTGCAAATAGTAAAAATAATCATTGGGTAGGCCAGGTATCAAAAGCGAACTGCTTTTCATCAGAAATCACTTTCTTCTATGCAGTAGAGAGATGACCTGGGCTGTGTTCAGGCCAGAGATACCCCGTTCAAGGCCCTTACCCACTTTTCTCCGGGACCAGTAAGCGCCAGCGGCATTCTATTTCCCAACTTAGAGGGAGAAAAGTGCTTTCATACAAGTTTGTTACTTACAAAAATAAATCATGGATAAGTTAAGTTTATAATATGGAGAGTTAAAGAAAAGTGATCACGTTCAAGTGTTGGCCAACGAACTATAGTACTGAAATGACATCAATCTCAGGTGAAAGTAAACTCTTACAGGATAATCACTTCTGTTCTTCAGGTTATGATATATAAACGAGTGGGTATTGACGGCACAGCGGACGTTATAGTACCGTATGCATCCGATTTGCTTACCTTTTCAAATGCTTATCTTCTTCTCGTTCTGAATAAAAAAATCCGTCGACGAGTCTTTCTTCTAATGAAATGTCGAGGTAGGGTCATAGCCTAAAAAAATTTTATTGCACATTTTCTACTACAAAATTGTATAGTCTTGAATTTGAAATGAGCGATTCTATAAAGAACTCCTAATCGGTCTTAGCACGACTCGTGAACCGAACAAGAACGATTTTGTGAGCATTGATCAACCCCTGCTTGGGATGCGCCATGAATTTAATAACTCTGGTTTATTGAATTTCTACCGTACTCTGTTCAATGTTCCGACTCATTTAGCTCTTGTTAGTTTTATGGTTACTCTATTCTACTGATTTACCATTCAGGATCGGCTGTGACACCGCATAATCTACAAGCGATACCGTCTGCCAATATCATCACCGCTGTGCAGCCAACCTCATGATGTCTTACTTCGGAAGTGGAACACAGAAGTCAACTCAATCACAAGATTTCACAAGGAACTCAAAGTTGTATCTGACCTAGTATTTTTCCAAAGCAAAGCATCTGAAGACGGTCAGTACCCTTTCTCTCGTGATCTCATCTCAGCTACGTGTCCTATTATGTGTGATTTACCTATTATACGTATGATCCCAAACTGTAATCTATAGTAAGGAACAATCACCTCGTCCAAAGATTAAGGCTTTCAAACAAGAACAGCAGGTGAAAATGTGATGGTCTTGCATAGAGCGTTGTAATTGTTTAACGAGGAAGTGAATTCGTTGAGAGCACGAGCTTACTTCAGCCGTCTACCACTTCCACTCACCTTCTCAAAAGATTCGACTTGTTGAAACTTTGAAATGTTAAAAGGACATCCATGTAGAGGTTAGAGACAAATCGCGACATTCTTCAGCCGACGGCCCTTCGGATCTCTGAAATATCATAGTCGTTACCGTTATTTGTACTTCTGCAGGTTCGAGTGCACTCGAGCGTCCAGAATCGGGTTTGAAACCTGAGTCAAACACGACTCTCTCTTACTTACGCCTATCCCGTCTCTTGTTTACACAATTCTAGGCAAAGTAACTTTAATCTTCGTGCTGTACAATAACAACAATAAAACTAAACAACAAATAACAACATGCAAAGAATCTATCTACAAATTAGTCGTAGTAACAACTTCTGAACTATGTACGAGATGATTACACAATTCAACCGTATCTCTTCAAGTTAAAGTAAGACACTGAAAAATCAAGCACAGGAAGTAAGGAATGGTAGCATCATCATTAAACTAAACAAAAGTATAAACAGATCACTTAAGTTCCGTCTCATACAACCTACGATTATCCACTGTGAATTTCGCTAGCAAATTTTAACAACGAGTAAAAAAAGGCAAAAATTTACAAGTAAAACCCCAATTCAAACTGGGCTGTACAATAACCTCGATAGGACTAGAGGCCTAGGTAGCGACCTGTGGTTTTCAACTGAAAAAGTACACCGAATCTTTGACCTGATTGATATCCAAATCACCCGGTTTTACTTGACAAGTGAATAACTTTCTGAAATAAGCCAAATCCTCCGGTGACATCAACTCAATGTGTGGTCCTTTGAGATAGTGCGAATGGAACCAATCCGAGCACCTGTAAAAAAAAGGGGACCATCACCACGGCTATTACCTTGACTCCACCAAAAAACAAACGGAAAGAAGACGTACTGCTGAACTATTGGCTCGCTGTGTAACCTGATGAACTGCTCACGACATAATTCACCCATTTCGTCCACTGTACTGGCATGAGTCCAGAAGCAATCGTGTACAGCCGCAAACGTCACACCTCTTTAAATGAAATTGGACTCATTTCGATCAATACATGGAACCGTGAAGAGGTTACCTCCGCGAACAGTCAAGGGAAGTCAGCATCATGTGGCAGGAATCCAATGAATGGACCAAATTGGGCGGAAATGCGCCTACCNAAATGAATGAATGACGACATACTATTCCTCAACATTCAACAAAATCGGAACCGACCCCCGAAAAATGTAAAACCAGTCAAGCCGTACCTGCTTAAGCGACACTGGGACATGTATGACTTTTCCTTTCTTCTCCTTTGCAATCACATATGGCTGTACCACTGGCAGACCAAGAGGGGTTACCCATTCCATTGTCTGTAACAGATCTGACACGCCCTTTGCACAGTCTCTGAACCAATCCTTCAGCTTCCTAAAAAAAATCCATTCTAAAAAGTTTAGTTGGTCATTCAACAAGCGATGAAAAAAGCCACCTACATTGAACAAGTAAAAGCATCATGCAAACTGGCAAACGTTTTGTGTGTCAAGTACTGAGCGAATTTACCAGTCTGAAAAGTTGTTTTATAGAAGGAAGGTAGCATTCTGAGCGATAAAATCTCATTTAATGGAAGAAAAACGCTCACCTCTTCGTTGTCAATATCAAGAGCCTTCAATTGCCGCTTTATTTGCAATGCAGCTCCATATAAAGTAACACCGTAGACAGTCGTCATTACCGTTTGTTTAATCACCTGGATTGTTCAGCATAATCACCATGAAATGTACTGGAAAAATATCCCTTGATACCTTTCGTGGAACAGGTTGTGGCATAGCTTCTCTCAACCGTAAGGCGATTTCCATGTTAGGACCACCTTTTTCATCTTCAATTCTCTTCTGCTCAACTCTGAACATTCCATATAAGGAGCTACATCGAGAAAAAATACTGGTTATCGAATCGAAACTTCAAAGAAGTTCTACCTCATCGCTACCGATGAGTAAACGTCATTGGGTGTTTCGCTTTTGAGCAGATTCACTTCTAATCCTCCTTGTTCATCACGCCCTAATGCCGCATAGTGTTGTAGACCATTACAGCTGCCGTCTTGATGCACCGCTAGATGGCTAAAGAACAAAATAATAAACACATAAACAATTGTTGGTTGCTGAGGTGCAAACAGACCTCACAAAGTCTTCGATCTTTCCTGGAAAAGCAAGAGCATCGCGTATCTCCATACAAGCTGCTAAGGTTTGCCAAGGCTCCTCGGATTCCAGCCACCATCCTTTGCCTATAAAAGTCGGTTAAACAGTAGGTACAAATTCTTACTCCCACAATCTTCTTCGACGGCACATCAGCAAGCTGTATGATATGTTACAAGCACGAACCATCGAGCGGATGATTTGCTGAATCTACCATATCGTCCAGTTGTTGATCGGCAGCAATGAGTCGATCCTTGATGCTGTCCCTTTTCATTTTACCCGTGAGATTTATACAGTGCAGTTTCAACCAGAGGAATCCACGACTTCCCAACGGGCGACCTGAAATAGCCAGCTTCATCGTGCCTGGTGAAATCGCTTTTTTGTTGTCACTCGAGGCAAACAAGACCGTACCTTTGGCAAATTTTAGAATGCATCGATTCACATCATCACCCATATGACTAAGGTACGGTGATATAGGATAAACCCTTCCACGAAAATCCATATTGTGAGGGAAAAACAGAGTTTGTCCTCGAAAATGTCTTGCCAACACTATGCGATACTTCATCCAACACCATAGTGAATTCAGCTCATTCCTGAAAGACGTTCAAACGTATTCATAGACCGCACAAGCAGCTACAAAATAATACAGCCGAATAAACCTCGGTCAGTACCACACCTCAACTTAATAGCCTCCGCCTTTCTCTTGCTATATTCTGCATACTTCGGCTTGTCTATTGGAGCATCACGAATTTCTTCACCGAAAAACTCCTGAATAAAAACATGTTCTGATGGAATTGCAAGTGGAGAACAGCCTACCCTAGACTAGTAGAGGCACTAGGGAAGGGACCCACCACAAATTCAGGTACTTCGACGGTGTCTGATCGAAGTGGTACAGCTAGTGTGTCAAGCAGTTCGGCTTTTGAGACATCAGAAGACATTTCAAACACCTGCAAAACAGATTGAAACAGAAAAAATGGGAAATGATAGGGCCAAAAGACTGAGAGATCGGAAATCAATTCACCTGACAGAGCACCTCTAGCATAGGCTCATTGATTCTCCAAGGAGTAGACCCCAGCTGGTTGAGGGCATCGAACACTGGGCGTGCCTGTGCCCTGAAAGTAGCTAAAACAATCCAAAACAGTATCAGAAAGTAGAAGGTAAAACAGCCTGAAAGAAGGAACGACAAGAAGAGGTAAGTCATAGACACTTTTACTAAAACCTGAAGTTAATCGAGAAAGAACTGACCGTGATCTCAAGCGCTTCCGCATCTGAAAATTAATATCAATTTGCCTATACTCTTGCAAGTTTCGTAGAATGAGCGTTCGTCGAGTATACTCGGGACCTCCCAACCCTCCGTCACACCACGGTCGAGGAGGCACCTGCAATGAAACATGGTTTTTGACATCCAGAAAAGGATGCTGCGCATCCTCAAATCCCTGTACCCTCCCCAGGGGCATTCGAAAGTTTTTAGGGTTTGAAGGATGAATCACCATGCAGTCAACAGTTTACACTACCGGATAAGAAGGTATACCAAGATTTCAAGCAAAGATCAAACCAACCGTCATGGGAAGTTGATGCGTAGGGAAAACAATGGAGTCAAATGGATGTTCATCCAATAGGGCCAGAAGTTTCGAATTGATTCCCAACATTTTCGAAAGCGAAACTCGTCCTCCTTCGAATACTCGCGATTCCTCTTCGATGGCCACGTTACGCAATGAAAACGCATCCAACATTTTAGCTGGAAAATGTATCACTCTGGTCAAAAACTATCAAAAAAACAGTTATACAGATGGAAACTGAGAATAAAAAGGAAATATTAAAGCAATTGGTGAAAATGGAAGACATACCTGTGCCTTTCTTATCTAAGGCTGGGAACTTGCAAGCTTCGATAACCACTTGTGTAAGAAAATGGGCTATTTGTTGACGTGATTCTGTGTGGAGGTCTTCGAAAGGAATCTGAATTCAATAAAGCAGAAGTTGGAGCACCAGCTAAGATACTATAGATATCTTACTTGATAAGATGGATGGACACTAGCCCGTCGACAGCACTTGATCCACCATTCCCTATGGGTATGCAATCGAGCTACTTCGTCATCATCAAATAGCTCCACGTAATCGTTGAAGACCGATGACCACATCTACACAGAGTTCGAAGAGATCAGCGCAATCTATTATATCCCTAATTAAATTAATATAGAAGTGGACCAACCTTTGTTTCATCAATTCCAAGTTTCTGAATGAATTTAGCTTGAACAGACCGTGTAATTGGTGTGACAAGATCATATTCAAAAACACCAATTGGGACCAGATTCTGTCCTTGGGAACATACTGCTTTCAAGGACTCCATCACCATTTTTGCTATCTCTTCGGTTGGTACAACTCTGACAAATAACCTCACTGAAAAGAGTACACAGCATAGTGCATTTTCGTTGAAATATCACAAATGAAGGCAAATTGTTCTTACAAGGGTTCTGCGGTCGGTCATCGAGTAGTTTTTCGATGGTCGAGCGAATTTTGCTCAACCAATCCCAAGACTCTATCAAACGCTCAGCGGACATTCCAGGCTCCTAGATGAGAGAAATCAGCTCAAAAGTAAGTGCCAAGCTCAAAAACGATACCTTTTTAGCAGATCCTGTGTAATTTTCGACATATAACCACGGTGCCCTCTCTGTGGCTATCTGGGTGGGGAACTTACGGATATAAGTCTCCTTAAATAACACTTTATTACAATAAAGCCAACCATTTTCAAGTGCAGGGAAGAATGTACCTTTGGAACGTCATCTAACCGATAGGAATTGCCATGATACGATTCCCTCGGAATCGGCTCTCGTATGTGATCTAAGAGCGTCGTATTCTAAGCAAATAAGGATATGAATCGAAAAAGGCATGCTACTTGAAACATCAAGTTACCTTGTCGTATGAGGTATCGTCATGCAACAGCTTCCTTTTACCAATATCCGCATCAAGATCAGCAAGTAGGGACAACAGTTGTTCCCGCTCCGAATCAGACAGAAACAGACGAGAATTCTCCAGAGATATCGATTGAGCCTTGAAACGAACGCTAAAAAATAATCAATAGAGCGGAAGGAAAGTCAATCCTCACCAATTTCTTTAGCCTCCTTTCGAATCTTGTCAGAATTTCATCAATTTCATCAGATGACTCATCAGGAGCTCGAAGCTGTGACCAACGGTCGAATGTATTGTACAGAAGAGCTGAGGATATCCGCATGTCGTTACCGAAGAAAACCATGTGATCCCAGAGATTGGCTTAAAAGCGCTTCTTTCATAAGTAAGCCAATAAGAGCTAGTAACTATATCGAAGCCACTCACCGAAA
This sequence comes from Haemonchus placei, assembly GCA_900617895.1. Classification (NCBI taxonomy): domain Eukaryota; kingdom Metazoa; phylum Nematoda; class Chromadorea; order Rhabditida; family Trichostrongylidae; genus Haemonchus; species Haemonchus placei. The sequence continues at coordinate 57,435 of UZAF01017008.1, forward strand.
GAGAAAAAGGTGGACAACATTTCCGGCGTATTTACTCTCCGTTTATCTTTCAGAAACGTTTCCAAGCTTTTCTGCAGAATCGTCAAAGCGAATGAGATAAACTAAACGTATTTCAAGTCACTGTAACCTGAGAA
>UZAF01017009.1:0-23155 GCA_900617895.1 Haemonchus placei
AGATACAGAGAGCTATCGTTCGCCATTATCGAACACTTCGTTTCAATTGAGTATTCTTGTGAGCAGTGCCTCACTAATGGTTTATAGTTCGACGCCGAACTATAAACCAGTCCGAAGGCTGTTGGCAACGTTCGTGATGGGAAACGTTATTTTCCAGGCTGAGCGGTGTAGTGCTGTTCCATAATAATTGGGAAAAAACGTTGAAAAAAAACAACACACATAAGGAAAAACCCAAACGTAAACTAGAGCGAGGAAGGAAAAGTAGGGACAGTACTTTGAAGATCTGGGGATTACCATAAGAAGGAAGCGAACAAGCAATGAACATAAAAAAGCCAAGGTTATCTAACATCTAGGACATGTACTAATCCTAGAAAAACTCATTCAAAATACGATCCATTGACGATCCGTAAAGGATCGATCGACGACCGGCGCCAAAGCCATCTCGTTGACGGCTAACTATGAAAGGTCTCACTAAGTGTATCCTAGGTCGATGCAATCTTGGAAAACCCAGCGAGACATACAGTCTCAAGAAAATCCGCGGGCAAGTAGGCGAAGAGCATGTCTTAGCTTCACGAAGAATAATGTTTTTGCGCAGTTAGACTAGGTCAAGCTCCTTCAATAGCCCATCCACGTTTGTGGTAACCTAGATATACGGCCAGCGCTGGTAACGAAAGGATGTAGTTGCTCCTATATCAAAACTTTATGAAATAATATTAATCAATAGTAAATATTGTTAGATACAAGTTTACCTGATCAGAAAACATATGTACAACGCATGGATATACACGCTCAGGATGCATGACACTAATAAGGTTTACATAGGATAAGGAAAGACAAGAACAGACGAAGAACTGGATTGCTTCCCTGTTTCCCGAAGTTTTGGGGAGAGGAATCAAACTATTTTCATAGACAACTGACACAAATTTCTTTGAGAATATGAAAGACAATAAGTTATATACTGGTAATCTATACATACAACACGATGTGTAAACATTATGTACAATTTCGGCAATTCTTCGAAGGTGATGAGGGTTTCTCACGCCTTAGTATTTTTACCCTTCACCTCCTTGTATGACACGACGTATCGCTGCGGGATCGGCAGTGGAGGAGAGTATCCATTGCTATAGGTAGGGTCTTCAAAAGCAACCAAATAATCATCAGTGGCAAGTTGGGGAACTTTCTGCACAACTCCTAAAATAACTTGTAATCCAACAAGACCACAATCGAGATGAAAAAGCGAAGTTCAATGCTGCCCATGGGAGCTAGATCTCAACAACATGTGACTGTATTCCTAGGAAAGTTTCAAAAAAAAAAGCAGAAATGGCCAAGGTTGGCAGCCAACGTAACACAGTCGGTCAGATTGTGGAACAATTACAAGAATCTTTGAGTGTTATGATAAGTGTTTACTCTGTTTCCACTTGATGTTTCGTTAACTGTTATTTCGCCGCAGTACGAGTTCCGAAAGTCTCACAAGGTTGGCGATATATGGACAAAACTTCAGCCTCGGACGGGACTCGAACCCGTACTTTACTTGTGCTTTCCGCGCACCGTGCCTATCCTCTACTCAGTATACACGGCGTATACTCTGTGACATCTTTATAAGCGAATACTCTTACCTTTGTAGAAGCATGTAGTTTGTGGATATAGCGCTAGAACGATTGCCTCAAGAGGAAATAATGCATGAGCATCTCTTTCAGGATCAGCTCTCCATTTCGGTAGAGGGATGAGGCGACGCCGAGCTATTGTGAGCCGAACCTACATATGCCCGTCATTGAACACTGCAATGAAAAGAAAGTAAAAACATACCACCTTTTGCTCATCGTCAACATCCTTCACATCATATCGACCGGTAGGGCTAACCGCGACGACCTGGAATCTTTAAAGTTGTGCTTCTAGCGCGACCGATCCATAGGGATTTGACCAACCATTGGAGAGACAAATGGTTTTACAAAACAACGAATGAAAAAATGGTTCGAATGAAAGACCTAACAGTGAAATACCTCTGCTAGTATCCAATTTTCGTCAACGTAGGCAGCGACGGAATCACCTGACTTGAGAGGCATAGTCTCAGGAATAGCAATGGCTCCAACGAAAGGTGGTGGGAAACCGTCCACACCACCAACAAAGAGTGGTAACGATGTCCCCTGAACATAAGAAGGACTCCTCTGAAACTTAAGAGGCAGTTTTTGGTAAAAATAAGAAAATATAAATTTGAAAGGAGAGCAATTGTCTGTACCTGCAAATTGATCAACTGCATCAAAGCATGCCTTTTCAAGTGCGTTTTCATCTTACTTCTGAACTCAGATTTGCGTATCCTTTCAATCTCACTGAGGAGTCTCCTGTAACTGCACCGTTTCAATTATAATAATAGAGAGGTAATTCTGAATTCTGATTCACCTTATATATTCCCCTTCGCTTTCACAGGCTTTCAACAGTGTTTGGTACAGGGCGAGTACTTTGGGTTTGTTCTTGTGACATAGTATTCCGCCTTTCTCAGTGTACGACTGTAGCGCTTCGAGGGCCTCGTTGACGCGATCTTTTCGGGAGCGGACATGCACTAACTGAAAACAATCGTGCAGGAAAGGAATTAATTATTCCTAGAACTTGCGATACCTTTCTGTGGATATCACCAATGGGGTTTGTCTTCTTATCAGATGTATATTCCTCATCGCTCTTCTTGTGCCTGACCATTGATCGATGCTGACTAAAAGTAGAGTATTGTTACTGGAAGTCACTTTCTTTTTACTCTGAATCGAATGAAGACTCGAGTGAAATTGACGGGGAGAAGCCATAAAAGGGTAGAAAAGGACAGTTATAAGCATAGAAGAGGGACTTATAAGTATACTGCCACTACTATTCATAGAAAAAATGAAGTCGTATGTGAAGGATAACTTAAGGCGTTCTTTCAGACGGTTCACTCCTCAGCAGTGATTTTTTCGCAATATCGTTGGTCTTTAAATAGTTTTCACAACAAGCTAGCAATTGTTTGAGCATTAATGATGACTGCTTCAAGGCTTNAAGGATAGTAGACGAAGTTCTCTTATTCACTAGAGTTAGGACTGTATTATACTCAAAGCTAAATTGTATCTCTTTGAAAAAAGCCCATTAGGAAAGACTATGCGCATAATTCTGCTCTTCAGACACCAAAATCTGTGATTTTAAAATCTTAAGTATTTCTGCTAAACGATATAACTTGCTCCAAACTCGTATCCTAACAAGCAAGTTTGAATATTCCCTATTTGTACAACATTTCGTGAACAATTTAGTTGTCAAGTAATTAAAACTAAAAAGGAATTTGGTAGAGGCTGGCAAAGCGTTGCGCTTATTGATCGAGTAGCTGTGGCGCACGGTGTTCATATTAGGGCGCGCTTTTTGCTTTATAGCGAGAAGCAGCGACTTCAAGGCCCATTAGCCAGGTATCGAATCATATTATGTGACACAGAATTCTGAACTGTAGGTCCTTGATCGGATGTCCAGCTCGGAGAGCAGAAAGAGAAACCAATAAAGTCAGGATACAGCCGGTCTTTATCCAGTCTTCTTGTGGAAAACCTTTTTTAATGCGCCGTTAAGTGAAGGGTATTCCCCATCGTGGGAGATTGCTGCATTACAAAAAACGGCCAGCTGAGAAATTTCTTTTGTTTGTAGCCATCGATGTGGAAAAGTAGACGTCGATGGCATATCAGCGCTGCTAGGGAGACGAAGGGTAGGATCCTTTTTGTGTAATCGATTTGCCGCGCGCGGCAGTTCGCGGGCCATTCGCCTCGTTATTACGGTCTTACCGTTACTCATACAGCTCAATCGTTTATTTATTTATCATGCGTTTATAATTTTTGGCATGATTCTAATGTTATTTATTTTGTTCTGGTATTTCATGCTTCCTGCTGCATTCTGCTACAGTCCTTCGCGCGCGGCGTCTCTCTTGCAGCGACGCGGGAATTTCGACCCTACTGCACCACACCCCTTCGCTACAACGCATGGCACCCCTCGGTGATCGGGTACAGTGTGTGCTTTCACCATATTGATTTCAAATACAGTTGTGAAGGCGCTCCAACTCGTCCCTCTAGCATCACTTTCTCGTACGACTAATCGATTTTTACCTTGTGGAGGCTGTCCAATCAATATAATAGGAGATGTTAACACGTCAAATAAAGTGTCCCATTAATGCTAGGAATCACGCAGTAGCCGAGAACCCTATGAAGGCTCAACGCCAGGTATGATGCTACAACTTATTGAGAATGCAAGCAGTTATCAATAGACTTAGCGCATGGCGTGCAGGGGCTCTTGCGAAGAGCATAGGTAGCTATGAAAACCAGGATTGCACGCCTTCATAGGAAGACCCGCCCAGTCGACCTAAGTGGGTGAAAGAACACAGAGAATACAACAAAGACAAAGCTACCAGATTTCGCTTATCTTAGTAAACCCTCGTTCATCCACTATCGCAAAATTTTTTTTTCACATCACATTTTCTTGAAAAGAAGAGCGAATACAGGTGCAGGAGAATCATATTTACGCAACTCTTCAAGAAATTTGGGTTGGCTTCCCTTTCTAGAGAATTTTGGAAGAATTTTCAAATTTCGAGTTTTTTTGATATGACGAATACTACGATGAGCTACCTTTCTATATGAACGGAAAGGAATAACCACCTTCAGAAGGTACAGTTCACGATACTTTTTGGTCATCTAGTTTAAGATGAACATTGGAAGTGATAGTCCAGAACAGTTCAAAAACAAGGGAAGAAAATGCGAAAATCATAAAAATATAAAGCTCCAAAAATAATGAAATCTGGGATTGAAGGGGAATATGATGATAAAAAATGGCACACACAATGGCATACGCACTTGGACGAGTTGTCGAGTGTGTGTGCCATTGCGTACAGCTGGCTACAGTAGGCTGCGTGTAAGTGTGCATCCCGATGCGAAGGGTGCAATTTTCACAGGCTCCGCGACGCCGTGAGGACACTTCCTCCTTTGGGCGTGTACGCCATCTAACTATGAATTGATTTTAGGGCCCTGTTTGGGCCGTTTTTTGACGTGACAGCGTCACTCGTGCTATCCTTGGGGGTCATAGGCTCGTCCTAGAGAATAATCTCGGAAACCATTCTCAAGGGTGAACTTTCGTCTTTCACCGTCATGTTGCATAGCGACCATTTCCTAAGGTAGAACATCGAAGGCAATAAATCCGGGACCATTCAGTTCAGATGGGAGTTTTTGCATTTCGTTTCTTGGTTGCCAGTTTTTCCCGGCAGTTCTAAAGCTTTTCATTCCGTTTCTTAGTTACCACTGCATACTCCTGGGCGATTGTTTCTCATTTCGAATGACAGTGCCACCATCGAGCATACGTTTCGCGATGATCTTTCCCTTTTGGGTAAGTTCTTATAAATTACGGAGAGCCAGTTGATCGTTCAACAAATTTCTATTGTTTAAAGGTACTCCTCGTAATTGCGATTGTCGCAGCTGAGGAACATACCACCTGGGCACCTTATGGTAGGTTTGTGAAACCACTAAATATAACGCTCTTGTTGATCGCCTACAAAACTGGTTAGAAATTTTAGAAATTTTTTTTTGAAGTAGCAAAAAATGACGTAGAATTGCTAAAAGAATGAAACTAAAGAGCAGTGTGTCCCAGTTGTTGAACAGTCTACATTTGGCTTGTAGGCTGTTGAAGTGGCCAAACAAGTAATTCATGAGACAATCATTTTGTAAGAAAGTCATGATCTTGGCCGGGCCTGCGACGGAATCTGAGGAACTCGTCACCTAGTCAAAAGTAAAAGGAGAAAGGACAAAGCCTTTGGCGTCGATCAATCGTATCTGGGATGCGCCACGGCATTCGACTTCCCTTCACAGTCGTAGAGGTGATTTGAGTGAGCATGTGGCCTATACAATGACTAGCGGACAGTAGTTTTGTCCTCCCAGACCATTTTGGTACCAATTAACCGACCTCGGAGGAATGGAAGGCTCCATTGGTTTGGCGCACTTCGTTTCCTTGTCTAGTTGGTGACTCGGAGCATTAACTGACTTCTTGAAATGAGACCTCCTGCTGAATGTTATCACTTCTTGACTACCATTGAAAATTTTCTTTCTTATTGTTAGCGGGGCTTGCCATATCTTCCAGAATGTCTTCTGCTTGAGATAGATTTTCAAGCCTCGGGCCACGGTGATATTCATCGGTGTTCTTTTGTGAACAGTCGACTCTTTTACAAATTATGGTCACCAAAGATAGAACCAAATAGACAATATTCGGCTTTGCAGTTGATGGTGAGAGAGACTTGGGAGTATCTTGGTCGCCAGTACATTCACAGGGGTCATTGCGGAATGTAGCATTTTACTGTAACCTGATTCACGGATATCGCTGCTTCATTTCCTTCAGTTTGTAGGAAAGATTGTTGGCATACATGCTTAATAAAAATATAATAAAATGAATCAGAACGTACGGAAACAAGCAGTTCTTCGGTCCGACTACAGCGCTAACTTGAGCTTAGTTTTCCAATTGTAGCTCCCTATGGGAAGTACTTTTTTGATCACGAGAAATGGTCTCTCGAAATCTATGGACGTTTTCGAGATTCTCCTGAAGTTTCGATTTCCATGACCGATTTCGTCGTCTGCTTCCGTTCGTTTCTTAGTCTCAAGCAGTATTCTTTTCATGCAATGCAAACTGCTCTCTCAGAAACTGGCCAGGTCACCATTTTCGAACAGTCAGTCGAATAAAAGTCACTAGCTTTGAGAACATACAAAAGCATTAATGCTGGAATCCTCCTATATACCTAAGTTTCACGTTTCCTTTCATGGTGCCTCGCTTAGTCATCGCTTGTATCGTGGACACCTTCATTACGTCCATTCTGAAAGTTTCTATCTGAAAATTTTTTGAAGATTGATCGATTGATAGCAGAGGGTGATCCTAATGAGCAGGCATGAACTGCCCTTCTTGTTGATCGCAGAGTTTCAACCGTCTCCGGTAGACAATCTTTTTATCTCCGGCACTGGCGCCGGTATCGGCACCTACTACTAATACGCCCATTTGCCAGCTTACAGTGAGACTTTGCTAGCAGTATAGTAGGATCGTGGTCTACCGGGCGACGGTTATGGCTATTACATGTGCATGCTGGCAACTACATTACGGACAAAGGCTCTTGGCGAAGCGGTACGACCTCAGAACGAACCCGGCGACCGAGAGGAAGAAGGGCATTTCAAAGTATTTCCCACCTCAGCTCAATTCACACCAATAAAACCCTGTGCTCCGTTCTGGGATGACTAAGAAGCCTTTTTGAATGCTGCTCGCTGTAGGGAAGCCATGCAGGCCCTGTAACCCTTTTCCGACTCGGTAGATTGAGACACGAGTACCAAATGCTTCGAATATGTTGTTTTTTTGTTAGCGTTTTATTGATTGTCACATAATAAATTTTAGGATAGCGTAATGATTTGCCAAGCGAAACACCTGAGTTACTTCAAAATTTTTCATATTCTTTTTCATATTGTTCTCATATAGAGAACACTTGAAATAGAGTCATTTGTGACACACACTCCACACACCACACACATATACACAAATACACACATACTCACACAGTGGCTGCTTTCATTCCACGATCTAGCGTGCGAGCGACCGACCGAACGAGCGAGCGAGCGATTGGGACGGCGTTTGTCCCTTGTTTATTACTGAATCTTGGTCGATACCGCGGACAAGCGCCGCTCCAATCGCTCGCTCGCTTGGTCGGTCGGTCGGTCGTTCGTCCGCTCGCGGGCCAAATCGTGGACTATGAAAGCAGCCAACGAGTCAATAATACTCACACGCATTTCACTAAGTCACTATTAATTCTTCAGTCGATTGTTACATATGTTACGAGAACTCTACAACCACAACTTCAACAACGGCAACAACTACGACCACAACTCCTACGACAACAGAAAAGCCACCAACAACAGAGGAAATGTTATATTCTCAATGTCAACTATGCACGACCTTGCCCACGACAACCCAGTCTTCAACCGTTACATCTACCGAGATCACTTCGACATCAACACCTACGACGACAACAGTAGAGTCAACGACAATCGCAACAACAATCCCTACGACAACAGAAACGTCAACAACAACCGTAGAATCAACGACATTAGCTACAACAAGAAAGACATCAGAGAAGCCAACAACAGCAGCTACCACAATGACGACAACAAAGGAAATATTATATTCTCAATGCCGTCTGTGTACAACCTTGCCCACGACTACCCAGTCATCAACCGTTACGCCTACTACCATCCCTTCAACATCAACAGCTATGACAACGGAAACAACAGTAGAGTCAACAACAATTGCAACAACAATCCCTACGACAGCAGAAATGCCAACAACAACCGTAGAATCAACAACAATAGCAACAACAACTTCCACGGCATCGAAAACGCCAACAACAACAGCCACAGCAATAACAACAACAAAGGAAATATTGTACTCTCAATGCCGGCTGTGTGCAACATTGCCCACGACAACCCAGTCTTCAACCGTTACATCTACTGCCATCACTTCAAAGTCAACACCTACAACAACAAAAGAGGAGTCAACAACAGTCCTCACGACAACAAAAGCGCCAACAACAGCTGTAGAGACAACAACATTAGCAACAACAACAACTTCCACGGCAAAGAAAACGCCAACAACAACAGCTACAGCAATAACAACAACGAAGGAAATATTGTACTCTCAATGCCGTCTGTGTACAACACTGCCCACGACAACCCATTCTTCAACCGTTACATCTACTGCCGCCACTTCAATGTCGACACCTACAACAACAAAAGAGGAGTCAACAACAATAGCAACAACAGTCCTTACCACAACAAAAGCGCCAACAACAGCTGTAGAGTCAGCAACATTAGCAACAACAACAACTTTCACGGCAAAGAAAAAGCCAACGACAACAGCCACGACAATGACAACAACAGGGAAAATCTTATATCCTCAATGCCGTCTATGCACAACTTTGCCCACGACAACTCTGTCCTCCACCGCTGCATCTACTGCCACCACTTCAACATCAGATAAGGCCTCTACGACGAGTGCAACAGCAACAACAAAGTCTATGTCAACGGAATTGCTAACAACCTCAGCAACAGCTGCTACGGAAGCGAAAGAGTCAACAACAACAGCACCTGCGATGAAGACGACAGCAACAACTCTTACCGCAACGAGTAAACCATCAACAATCGCAAAGTCAGCGAAAACAACTTTTACGACAGCGGAAGAGTTAACAATTATGGCAAAAGCAACGACAACCAAATCAGCAACAACAGTTACTTTAGTGGAAGACCCAGCATCAACGGTCAAGGCAATAAAAATACCGGCAAGAGCAACGATGGCAGAACCTTCTTTGCAGCAGTCACTTCAGGGCGAAAGTTCAAAATCACTTGGTGTCCATATCTCAATTGCAACAAAGGCAACACAAACAACAGCGACTTTCAAGGTAGCAGCAACACCAAAGACAATAGAAGGAGTAGGAACAGCTGAGCCGGCTGTTTCGACGGAAACGTCGACAATAACAACAAAGGTACAAACAACATCAGCACCAACAGCAACAATAAACTTAATGACAATGGAAACGCCGAAAACGGCAACAAATGTACCAACTATTCCTGATCTTTTTGCGACTGAAACAGTGGCAACAGCAAAAGCAACAGAAACAAATGAAAATGTCACTGAAATACCAAAAACTGTAACAGAGCTAGCTAAAAGTGGGACAGCTGCAACGGCTGAAACGGCGATAGCGACATCAAAGACATCATCAACAATAGAAACGACAGGTTCCACTACAGCGGAAAAATCGACAGGAACAGCCATAACGACTACAATCCAGCCGTCAACTACAACTGTCTTCATGTCAAAGGTACAAAGCGTTCATACTTCAACTGCAGCAACAACTTCTTCGTCGACAAAAACGGAAAAATCAACAGCGGAGACTTTAACAACAACAACAACGGCTATAACAGAGGAAAAGGAAGGATCAAGCACTGCTGCGGCGACCGCAGGAACAGGAAATTCTACTGCCATTTCTCTGGAATCAACTAAAGTTCCCTCATCATCTGCATCAGTCGCAACAACTCCAGCAACTCTTACGACAGCTGGGTCACCATTAAAAACAGCGAATATAACAACAACTCCAATAAGTAGTTCAACTGAAACGCCGGCAACGTCAGCAGAGACAACAGCTACAACAGCAATGGAAAAGGAGTATACAAGCACTGCTACTGCGGCGACAAGAACGAGAGCGGCGTCAACAAAGGCAACAACATTGAAAAAATTGATAAAAATCACAAAAGAGGCGGCTTCGACAACAAAGGGTGTCCCTATTTCGCAGTGTCGTTTGTGCCCAATATTTTCCCCAACGACGACCCAGTTGCAGAGCTCTACTGCCATCACTTCTACATCACGTCGAGACCAAACGTCGCCTGCGACGATAGCAGTAACAAGAATGTCTCCTACGACAGATGAGATAGCAGCAACTACAACGGCTAGTGCAGCAAAAACGCTGGCAACCACATCAACAAAGGCAACAACAAGGGGAAAGGAAGAAACAAGCAGTACAGTTGCAGTGACAGACATGGGAACCACAACAAAAGTTGCTACGACATCGGAAATACCAACACTAACCACAACAGGGATGACTCCTATATCCACTGCCCCTGTCAGCACCTCGGAGTCACATCATATCCGTGCATCTGCGGAGACTAGTGCAACAACTGCTACGACAACGAAGAAGCTATCGACGGAGACAAAAGCAACTATACCAACTTCCTTATCAATAGAAGAATCATCAACTACGATTATTTTAACTACAGCACCGTCTTCTGGCGCCACAGCGACACAAACCACAACGGTGATGACTCCTATACCCACTGTCATCACTTCAGCGTCGCAGCCGTCTGGCACCGTGGCGACTGCACCCATTTCAGGAACAGATCGCTCCCGTGAGTCTCGTGAAACAACGGCAAATGATGAAATGACGGCATCTGGTGTCACTGAACGTACACCACCTGCGGAGACGAGTTCAACAACTCCTAGTACAACGAAAAAGCCGCCAACAGGGGCGAAAACAACGACAACAACCTTCTTCCCAATGGGAAAATCAACAACTACAGCCATTTCAACTACAGCATCATCTGGCATCACAGCGACCGCACCCACTTCAGGAACAGATCGCTTCTATAAGTCCAGTGAGACAACAGCACATGATGAAATGACGGCAACGAGTGCTACCGTTGAAACCAAAAAACAGGCGACACTTCCGAAGTCTTCAGGTATTACCATGACTCCAACTGGGACCAAACCCAGTGAAACAACAACGAATGCTACCCTCGATACAATAGGAACCACGAGCACAACCGCAATCACATCAACAATCACAGATGAATCTTCGTCGGTTTCTTCTAGTACCGAACTAGGTTCCACTGCAACTACCATGACAGCTGAGACAACTGTTAGCCCCTTCACGACAGCAGATACCTCAAGATTACCAATTTCTGAGTCGAGTATTCCTACATCACCAGACAACATGACAAAAGGCACCATCGAGCCTGATACCTACTCATCGACTTCCATTGTCGAAACAACTGCTCGGCATGGTCTCTCAACAACAATAACAACAGGTACGACAAATTCTATTTTCATATAGCTTTCTTAGGAAAGATTTTCAGTGGGCCCCGAAAAAGATACTCGTTAGGGGTGCAGTGAACAGTGGGGTTGTGTCTTTCGATTTACCGAACATATCCTTCCCAAATAATCAAGTGAATCAAAACTAACACCAAGTTCTGGGGCAACTTTTCGCTTTCTTCACATAACAGTTACGATACTTCGGTGGAACATGTGGGGATAAGCTCCTAGTTTTAGAAGTGGGAGCGCCTTCAACATGGAGCAGCCCTTGTTTTCTTCCACTAAGCTCAGGGAATCGTTACAATAGTGACTCCATAACTTCAGCGGTATTCTTTTTCAGAAACACCTAAGAGGAATGAGACGATCTCTCCCATCACGAAGATTTCAAGTGTAAGCGCCACGTCGTCACCCTCGACTGACGAAAATGTTACGGGGAAAACGACAACGAAATTTGCAGTAAGTGAAAATATGCTCTACGTAAGCCACTGAACGACTAGTTCATAGATGAGTGAGGTTTTTGCTCATAGCGGAGGACCTTTTAATATTGCCTGGCGTATAGATTGACTGAAAGCTCCCTTCCTGAAAGACCTTTGATGTTTAAGCTATCTGCTTTCGAGAGTTCCTGATCTTACAATGTATCAGTGAGAATAAATGCGTATAACGAGGGCAACCCCAAACATGATACCTCTTCATTTCTGAACACTCGAATGGCCACTGCTTTTTGTAACACATTTTTGTGATGCACGGCGTTTCGTTGTTTTAGGGCTGAGAAAGAGCCCTATCCCCGGCGGGTGACGGAACTTCTCCCCGAAATCTCATGGCTTAAGGCCATGGTTCTGCGGCGACTCTCCGTATCCTTCCACAGGGAATTCGAATCTTTTCCTCCACAACGCGCGATCGCGTGCGGTGAGCACGACAAGCCGTTCGGGGAGAAGATAGCAGACCCGTGATCCGGCTATACTGACCAACCGCCGACAGTCAGGATCTTGACGGAGCAGATAGCGAGGCAGTACGCGCTCGCCTTCTCCATCGAGAGGCTGGCTGTAGGCAGCTCGACAGCATAGCCGGAAAATGCGATGGTGTAGCGTCATGGTATGGCAATCTAACAAATATAGGCCGGACCCACTGTGCATGGCGACAGCCGGGGCATCCGCGATATAAGTTTTGTGGGTGTCGCGACAACTTTACCATGTCTTTCTCGTCGGAGCAGAGCTTTTGTGCAGTATATGAAGGGTCTTTCCGCTGCGACGATTAATGGTGAATTATTAGGTGACAAAGCATGGGTGCGTGTTCTTACTATACGTTCCTATGCCAACATCTTCCTACTGTTACCGGTTATCTACGCAAACTATAAACACGCTTTTGTTCCTTCTTGGAAGGTTTTCGTTTTTTGACAAAGTTTCGGGAAAGAAGAAAATAAGAGGTTTTCGATAGGCTTTTCTACAGCCGCTCGCCTCTTTTCTTATCTTTCCGGCCGTAATGATCAAATTTTCAGTCACTCAGTAAGACATTCAGGATTGCCTCGCTTCGCAGCTTACCTTGAACATTTCCATGAATTCATCATTTCCACTTGTGATTGAGGAACCGGCTACGTTCACAGTGGTCTTCTCATCAAACACGGTTAGTTTGGGAGGCCTCTTGCCTAAACAGAGGCATCTGAACGCGTACGTTTTGCAGGAGAACGTCACATGTGGCAATCCGACATGGATTGTGAACGACAAAAAACAGGCGGACAGGGGACCATGGTTGACGTTCCGACGACTGAAAAGTAGAAACTACACTATCTGCATCGAATTCGAAGGTAAGGGATCGGTTTTCAAAGGGTTTCTGGCAAGCTGGATTGATTTATCATTCAGGAGAGACAACGTCGATCTGTGGTTATGTGCATGTCTCCGACAGACCATTATTTGTCCTCAGTGGAGACCCTGACCTCGACAAGCCAGATGACCATAGTGCTACAAGGAACATAACGAAATATCTAGATGAAAGCTTGAATCTTACTGTCGTCCCGTCACTGAAGGATGAGCCCTATGTAGGAATACATAAGCGTAAGGACTCAATACCTAATACATGGCTTGGAGATCAGATCTTTAGGTAATCACCTGGAACTGCCGCATCTTCGATACGAACTCATCCTCGCCCAGTATACAGTCATCAAACTGCTTCAAATCAGGTACGAGTAGTCAGGACTACCTTGAATAAAGATTGGAACTACTCCGAACGATACTAGAGATACCTTTTCACCATGTTGCGCTCTGGCAAATGATGCTTCATCTTTTAGGAGCAGCTTCGACTCTGAATTGGACGTCAACATCCGTTGACTTCAACAGGCTCTCGAATTTCTTCACTGGCCCTGGCGTGTACGATATGGTAATCACCGTAAAGTATACCGTATCCAAAAGCACAGCCTCTCGATACATCATAATAACTCTGTTGGAAACTACAATAACAGCATCGGATACCAAGCTGTGGACGAGTTCATCAGATCGGCAAAGGATAACGGAGGACGATATGCTAAAAAGCACAACGGGTCTGGATCTACTGGAAACTACAGCGAATATCAGTCTCCTGAGAAGCACATCGGACGCCAACCTTCAGAAGGGTACATCGGATCGTGACTCCGAAAAGACTTCATCGACTTCTGACGTCCGGGGGAGTACTTTGCCTGTCGATCTCAAGAAGAGCACATTGCATTTCGCTCCTCAGTCAACTTTACGTGCTGTCGACCATCAAGTAAGTACAACGGATATCGATTTCCTGAAGGATACCTCGTACATGGATCTCGAAGATACTACCTTGACGGATGAACTTCAGACGAATATATCAGCATCAAGTACAACTTCTGCCTATTTAGGACCAGGCAGTAAGTCCCCCAAAAATATTATTTATGGTAAAATTCAATGCCGAAACTGTTATTTCCACAAGTCAGTAGTAGTTGCAAAAGCATTGAAAACACCGAATGATCAGGACATTCATCCTGGGGCAGGATTCGCAAGGTAAGGTGAATTGGACGCGGAACTCAGGCTAAACTCGGACCCCTTAACACTAAAACCAGGTTTTCTTCTCCGCACATCGAAAAGCTTTTGCCAAAAAAAAAGAATCAAGAATAACATTTTCCTGGATAGTTTGAAGCCTTCTCCGTCTTGTAAGAGCTGATTTTCAGTGATGAACGCTACCACAGACAGATTTTCTATCGAAGCGAGTCATCGTCATGGTTTTAAGCTTTCTACGACAGCAGCGTCCACTCACAAGGAAGTAACTGTATCCCAATTTCTTTTCATAACAACTATGAACTTCATAACTTGTTCTCAAGATTAGCTCGTTTACAGTTCGTTACTGCTCGAACTTTATCGCCTAAACAAAGGCGACAGTTGCTCAAGCACCTCCAGCAAATTATGAAGGGTCTCTCATCGATACTAAACTATACCAATCCATATGGTCACGATATCATCAAACGGCTAGCTAAACTACCGGTAACTGGATGATTTTTGGTTACAAAAGATTTCAGAGTTATAAGCGGAACTTGTGCCTTAGACGGGACTCAAGCCCTCCCTAACGCTTCCCAGAGATCGTGCTCTTTATCCCATACACTAGCGAGATCCCATTTGCGTGATTGCGTAAATGGCTGCTTCCATATTCCGCCGGCCGGCCCGCGAGCGCGTGGGTTGGGGGACTACTTGGAAGACGATACCTGCCAAGATGAGTTGTAAACAAGGGACAAGCGCCGCCCCCGCCCGGCGCGCTCGCTCGTTCGCTCGCGGGCCGGCCAGCGGACTATGAAAGCAGCTAGTGGGAACGTGGGCGCAAAGTATTAATGATCCGTAATCGCGACTAGAGCGACAACGAAGAGATTAGCTAGGGCTATATTAGCAACACCTCCTCTTCTCTGGTACTCCCCTCTTCGCTTCCTAATAGTACCCTCTTGAATAGTCGGTGAGGGGTAACTGATGATATCGTCATATGTTTGGGCTGCTAGCCTTGACTGATTCAGTTCAGGGGTTTTCATCGATCATCTATCAGTGACTTACTGCTACTGGATCACTTACTACTACAATTTGCCCTATAACTCATATCCTGTTACCTTTTTAAGCTGATTCCACGCTCCTTGATTACTAATAATACCGTTTTGTTTCAGGGCAACCAGCTTTCCGTCGTGGTGAACTCATTGCTCAACGGTCGAGCCGAGGTAAGACGATAGCCGGTATGACTCAATGAGGAAAACCTCAGTTTTACTCAAGTACTAAAGAGTGAAAAGCTGAATATAATGGACACTCTAAAAAAACATGCGCTTCGATTTGATTTCCGAATTATTATTTACCAAAGACTTGTACTTATGAAAATTACAAGATAAAGTTTTCAAACAAGAAGCAGAACTTAAGAATTGAATTGAGTTATGGTGTCCAAANATTCCACGCTCCTTGATTACTAATAATACCGTTTTGTTTCAGGGCAACCAGCTTTCCGTCGTGGTGAATTCATTGCTCAACGGTCGAGCCGAGGTAAGGCAATAGCCGGTATGACTCAATGAGGAAAACCTCAGTTTTACTCAAGTACTGAAGAGCGAAAAGCTGAATATAATGGACACTCTGAAAAAACATGCGCTTCGATTTGCTACCTGTTGAAAAAGAAATTTAAAAAGAAGATTATTTAAACAAGTATCGATTTCCAAATTATTATTTACCAAAGACTTGTACTTATGAAAATTACAAGATAAAGTTTCAAGCAAGAAGCAGAATTTAAGAATCAAATTGAGTTATGGTGTCCAAAAGTAATTATGGTGTAAAGTCTGAAGTTAGATATTCGCCCTGGCGGGAAGTCCAAGTTAAACTTGCAAGTGACACATTCAAGTGTTTTCACGATCCTGAATGGAAGTGATATGCGTGGCGCACACTAGAAAGGTTGAAAGGTGCTGGGCTGATGCTGGGTCCACTCAATGCGCTAACTTTATTAACATTTTTGAAGCAATATTGAGCTTTCAATCACCTCTTCTGCCGCTCCGTTGTTCATCGACTTCCCCGAGCGCATGCCAGTGACGTCTCTATTCTCCTCCTGTCCCGAGTCACAGTAATTCGGTGGACCTTCCTACTCGAGGGCTAGGAGGCACAGGTCTGCTTTCAGAGCTTTGTGAGGAAGTGTGACGGTAGAGCGTCCTGGGGTTGTTTGTTTGTTCGAAATCTACTTAGTAAACATGATACTACCAGAATACTAGTCTTTTAAAAACATTTCAGGTTAGCGCCAGTATGACGTCTGAGCAAATGATTGATGATCTAAAGCAGTACATGAATGTTACAAACGAAGTTATTGCAAAAGTACGTTCTCATTGACATCCGCTCTTCTTCAGCACTTCAGCAGATGGCTTTTATAGAAGCTGGATGGCTTGCTAAAGGAATTATCGAAAGTCGGTATTTCAAGTGCTGATGCATTTAGTGGAGTATTGAATACTTTAAACAATATATTGAAAAAAACTACTTCGAGTACCATAAAAGGAAAGTATCAGGTGAGTGACCTAATCGAAAACCATACTGCCTGAGGAGTTTGAAGGCTTTTTGTTCACATTGTATCACATTAGCCTAGTTTGTGTAGAGGGAGGCGGATGTTCTCCTGATGTTCCATTCTTAAACTTACTTACCTCCTACTTCCCTCCGGCAATAATTGGCTAGGTCCCATTTTTTGTTTTCCCGTAAAGACGGCTAGCGGGCATCGTAATATCCTCAAATTTGCACCTGTCATGTTCGCACGTTACCTTTCCAAGGAGTCCTCGAATAGAGGTGGAGATGATCACGGCGCAACCTCATTCGCTGACATCTCCATATGTCATTTTACTTTGTAAAAAAACAACATCGGCTTGGTCAAAAGCGCTTCACAGTCAACTAGCGCTTCTGGCAGAGAGAGGGCTGTCTTGCAACTGAAGGATGTCCCCACTCCATCGGGAACATGGGGAATACGGGGCACCTTATGAAATGACGTATCGGTAGATATATCCTAGGAAGAAGACTTGAACCCTCTGTTGGGGCAGCCGATAAATTTAGACCCGGTGAACCTTAGGGGCAGGCTCGCAGAGCTGAGTTAGGGACGTGGGAAGCCAAATCTGTTCCCAAATCGTTTCATTAGGCTCGGCATTCGAGTTGTTTGTGCACATTCACCTTATAATAAAACAGCAGAAGCAAAGCCACTCCAAAACAGTGAATATTTAGAAATCATCTGGTTCGATGTACGGTACCATGGATTGCAGGGATTTTCAGGCTGCCATTTTTGATATGATGGTAGAAATACAATGATATAAAACATATAATGACTAGTTCCAGACAATTGAGTATTCTTGAGGTCACTATATCTGGAGATGAAGTGTTCATCGAAGGTGACATACGATCTGCTCTTCTCCAACTCAATCCCACGGCTACCGTAAGTTTCACATGGTTTGTGATGCGTTGCGTATGTCTTTGATTGTCTCTCAGCTCGTTTTCAATGCTGGGACCATTGGCTTTGATGGGCAGTATGGCAAGGATGCAGTGATCACTTTACTTCCTGGGAACTACGAAAAGAAAGAGTTATGTACGGAGCAGTATGGCTACAGATTTGAAAATAAACCTGAGGTTTGGGATTACCCTAAAATTCCATAGATAAGAGCGGTTTGCTTTACTGGTGAAAAATGAATTGGAAACATTTGAAATTGAATGCAGTCACCCTCTAACTTGATGGATGGATAAATAAAAATCGGAGGAGAAGTTTAGAAGAAGCTCCGCCCCACAACTCTAAACCCCGCCCATTTAATAAACAATTCATATAGAAAAAATAGCGATCCGTTAAAATTGCCACTTTTCTATATGAATTGTTTATTAAGAGGGCGGGGTTTAGAGTTGAAGGGCGGAGCGTTAGAGGGGTGACTGCATTCAATTTCAATTTTTTCCAATTCATTTTTCACCAGTAAAGCAAACCGCTCTAATCTATGGAATTTTAGAGTTCTTTACTGACTGAGAGAACAGAATCATTTAAAAAGTATAAATTGCAGATCATGCAACCAGGGCAATCGCTTAGCCTTCGGTATCACGTGGAGCTATGGAATGCCACAGAAGTCTCAGTGGTGAATCGACAAAAACCAATGGAAAACACAGCAGTTACTGCTTGGATAGAAATTACCGATGCCATTATCGTCTTGGAGGTTAGCGCTGTGCCCACAGTGAAAGTTCATGGCCTTATAGTGTTTCTAGTAAGCATGGTTGAACTAAGGGCCGTGCAAAGCAAGAGTCATTGCTGGTAAATTACCAGGTTGGTGTGTGCCAAACATTTCGCACCAGTCAGATTTTTCCCGGAATTCGCCATAATCTTCCGTGGGGTTTCTGTGCAAGAAACTTACCCGTGAACGCGCAGTCCATCCGCCTGCCTCTTCCTTGCTTATCAACCAAATAATGACCAAACTGATTACCCATATCCAACACCTACTTCCCTACGAGTTCGAAGCCGAATTTTCCGGTACTGATACCCATTGAAGCTTGAGTCAAGCACTTGCCCGTTTAGCCTCTGTTAAAAGGTTCTGTGCACGCCTTGTTCCAACGTTTCACAGCCTGAATTAATGAGGTAGAAGTCGAGCCCCCATCAGGTCTACCGATTGCAATATCATGAAAGTTTCTGATATAATATGTGTATATTAGTGATTCCTCTGTATTACTGTAGTACTTCTATAGAAACTACCAGAAAATTCAAAAAAAAATCTGATCTATTGTGAAATTTTTGGCAAATACTTTTTGCATAATCTCGCACAAATGTTAGGCGTGTGCATTGATTTCCACCGCCGGATTCAAAGAGTCTTTACGCGAATCATGTTAGAGGTTTACCTGTGAAACTTGTCATATTCTGTAAAATAGGGTATTGGCTACCCATTTAAGGGCAGGCAGGTCAGTTTCCAAAATCCTATTCCTTCCGGACTGATTGTTCATTTCCGAGAGGTTCTTCTCCTTCTGTTTGATTTCAAGAAACTGCTCACCGGATACTTTTCGATACTTATAGAGAACAAGCTCCATCTGAACGAACCTGCAGCTCTCACCCAAAAGCGGCCATTAATGCAAGAACCACCATAAGGTGGTTTTCCAACACGACAATTCCAGACCCCATGTTGCAAAGAATGTCTTAAAAAAATTGCACATCTTGGACGAGATCAACTTGTTCAGCCCGCATACTTCCAGCATCTTGCTCTATCTGATCACCACCTACTCCGGTCCATTCAAGTACGTTTGGCAGATGTTCTTTCGCACTTCTTTGGCAGAATGCCGAAGAGGCTCAAAAAGCGTTCTGAAAGAGATTCTAAGCGAATAAGAAATCAACAAGTTTTGAAATGAGTACGAGAACAACCGATAGAAGCACAACCATCCGTGGGGTTTGACTTATGCAGGGGGGGGGGGGGGGGGGNGCACACACCTAAAGTAGAGTACTTTAGTAGGGTAGGACAATCCTACTAACCTACTTTACTTCAGATTTGGGCCTCAATGATAAACGCTGCAGTCGTCCAAATCGCACCGAATTTCTCCGCGCAATTTGCCGCACGCACCCAGAATGCACAAATCGCCACATACCCCTTATGTAGAGGATCGAGATAAATGGCGAAGAAATACGACGGGAAATCCATAATGCAACCTATCTGAAAGAGGTTTCTTATAGGCGTCATCATCCCTCTATTCAAACTCAACAGAATTATTCGATACGATGAGAGCGGGCGTAGCGTTCAACAGTATGAGTTTCACTTTTACTATGACCTTCGTCGGAGTCGATTACGATATCGCTTATGGGTATGTGACAATTTTGGCATCTGGAAACCCCATCAGTATGCTAGGTGTTCCAGAGCTGGAAAAATGAGACTTTCCGATGTCGGAAATGAGACCGCAACGCTCCTCTACTATGGTGATCGGCCACAGGCTAAAACCAAAGATGGGAAATCGACCACGGCGGTGAAGAATATCGTCGACAATCTGATAGCCGTCGAGAGTAAGTTCAGCCTGTGTACAAGATTGGTGTATGTTGAAGTTCATTTTTGAAAATTTCAGACATCGATCTGGCAGCGTTTGTTTCTAATTCGTGGCCCAAAATGTCGCTCACTCCATACAACAGTGGTCCACTAGTGGGAGCCTTTGCTTTTGCAGGTTATTCTTTGCTCAGTTTCATGCAAGGTGGTAGAACCATAGTGGATAGGAGCGCAGCTTCCCGGTTGTACCTCTGTTGCCTACTTTCTGAGGAACGAGTACTCCCTGCTTTCAGATGGTATCGGATAAATCTGAATAAATGATAAGACGGCTCCAAAACTCCTATATGTCTTCCATCACAAGTAGTTTGAGGGTAGAGGCTTTGGTATTAATGAGTTCTGACATTTCAACTTTCAGTCGGAAAAGGCGTTTTGAAAGCGTATATGGCCTATAGAATGACTTTCGGTAACTAACCGATGTAAAAGCCAGTGCTTTGATCCTCCCAGACGAGTTTCTTGTCAACTGTTATCCTTAGACGGGTGCTAGGCCTGGTTGGCCTAGGTGCATAATACTCCGGGATTCGGTTCCCAGACCATGCTGTTCGATAGCGCGTCATAATTTGACCCTGTACCCACCTCTCACTCATTCTGAATGCCAAGAAGTAATTAAATGCTCCTTTTGTGAAGGCTCTGCACTGCCCACCGTATCTACGATCGCAGAAATAGATGAGAGCTTGCTGACACTAGCAGCAGGACAAGTAAACAGCCTGTATGAATTGCAGCAAGCGATGGGACAAAGACCTACTGGCTTGATCGTATCTGGCACGGTGAGTGTGGTTAGAAACAGTTTTTGATGTTCAACTATTGTAGTTCACTAATTCGTACTGCAGCTGAAATTGTCAAAAGGACTATATAAGGCTTTTGAAAATGCGACACTCTTTTATGAAGGAAATAGTCTGAGTTTGACAAGTGGAACATATATGAGCAGTATAGCTAACGTTCAGTGGGAGGTAAGAGGTGTCTAGTGTACCTTTTTATTTTGAAGCATTTTCTACCAAAAACCACTATTTAGCTGGTCTCTCCAGACGATGACGTATTTGCTTTGAGAATTCTGAGCGGTAAATACTTTCCTGAATCACGAAGACACATCAGGTAAGTGTAGAAAAGCTATGAAAGCAATTCCATCTAAACCGATTATTTAGTTCCTAATCAGTATCAAGAGGGGAGAAGCCGTGAAACTGGCCCACTCCGTTAACGGAAGGGGCTAATCCACGTCAACTTTATCCCTCAGTTAGAATCGAAGGAGAATGAGTCATGGACTCCAATGATGATTCCAAACAAGCAAAGTATCATATGCTGATTACACGACAGTTGACTCCAAGGCCTTAGACACACAACGGAGAGCTGCGCTCTCTACTTAATGGCACAGTTCACGATAATTTTGGGTTATCCAGACTATGACGAAAAATGAAAGAGAAGTCGGAAAATAGTGCGATGAAGGCAAAGGAACTGCGCAAATGGGTTTTCCAAAGTAAAAAGGCTTCGAAAATATCGAAAAAAAATCTCTAAAAAGGGGCTGGACGAAAAAAACCGAAAAAGAACCTTTCAAAAAGGGCTGGACGCGAAGGAGAGCAGAAAATGAAGTAGGAGGGATTTTTGAACGAGCTATACAATGTGCGTCATTGCGTACGTGTGAGTCCTGGGGCGGATAGCTGACTACAGTAAGCAGAAATGTCCCTCGTTTCATTTACTCATAAGCATAATTTAACAGAAACTATAGTAACAGCAAAATAGCCCACCCTTTTCATCCTCCTGAGGTAGAAGATTAACTAAGTGATCGCAACGGCAAAAAGAATAACAGAGAATAACAGAAAAGGAGAAAAACACCGCCCCACTACTGGACGATCAGCTAATTGCGTGCTGAAAGTGTGGGTTGTGGGTCCTGGCGGGAATATTGCAATAAGTACAGGAGTAGGAGGGACGTGGCATCTTGGCCATCCGGTAGGAGAGGCGCGCGATCCACGCGTGACCCCATTAGAGGCGCACGCGCAGGCAGCCCGCAACGCTTCACCCAGCCGATTCTGTACGTTTTCGATGCGATCGCTTCAGTACCCTACAGTTGATATGGACCAAAGGAGCTGTGCACTAGTCCATGGCTCACCATGATGTAGTGTTAATCTCTTTACTATGGCAATGAAGCAACTTCGAGTTCAAGGACTTACTTCTTAGGTCAACAATTTACTTGTCAAACGTTTAAAATAAGAGTATCCAGAGCAATAAGAGTATTTAGTAGATTCTTTGTATTGCAGGACAGTCCTGAGTTTCGGAGTAGGAAAGCAAGCTGTGATCGAACAAGGCTTCGTCTTCAGGAATCAATCTGATGGAATCCTCATCAAAGGTTGCCAAGTCGTCAGTGGCCAATCATACCTTTCGAAGAAACGTACGTAGAGATATCAGTTATGGTTAGAGCTGCAGTGACATTACCCAAAACTCAAATGACTTCTTATTTCAATCAGCCTCCTTTGGGGTGGCAGTACTTCTCCCCGAACTCTCACGGCAAGCGGCAGT
>UZAF01017009.1:23642-34061 GCA_900617895.1 Haemonchus placei
TGTCGGATATTCGAATCACACCATCGAGTCTAGCACTTTTATCCAAAGGACGGGAGCCTCAAACTTGGGTAATTAAACCATAACAATGAACAAAATCAGCCAACAACAGGATCAAATTCTTAATATAGATGTAACAAGAGTAATAAAGCGGAACAAGAGCAATAAAGGGTAACAAGAGCTATAAAAGAGGCATATTGTAAAGCAGAGCAGGATCGTGGCTATGAGTCATCCTACAGTTTGACGCTGATTCTGATGAAGCAAGGGATAATGACGCGAGCCTTAAAACTTATTGATCAAATTGTAGTACCATAAGATCGCGGTCCTCCGCGATANAGAGTAATAAAGCGGAACAAGAGCAATAAAGGGTAACAAGAGCTATAAAAGAGGCATATTGTAAAGCAGAGCAGGATCGTGGCTATGAGTCATCCTACAGTTTGACGCTGATTCTGATGAAGCAAGGGATAATGACGCGAGCCTTAAAACTTATTGATCAAATTGTAGTACCATAAGATCGCGGTCCTCCGCGATAGGTACTGCTCTCCCCTAGAAAAACGATTGTGATGACTGCGGGTGTTTTGGTTTCAGCAATTTTCGTTACTTGTTTGTTCATAACCTCCGCATTTACAGAGGTAGCTGCCGTAAGTCTGCTGAATCAAGCAGCTCAAAAAACCATAACAGGAATACTTGGCAATGCAACAACATACTTAAAATCTCATGGATCAAATTTAAATATGAATCAACTTAATCAGGCTAGTTTTTAAAGTATGAACATAATAAAGTTCATATTTGCTTTATAGCACCAAAATCGCTGCAAAGTATGCCATTTTATACTTGCACCCAGATTCACGGTGCAAACGTTAGTGAATACGCAAAATTTACCTTGACACTCCACTGGATGTTCAAATCTTCCCCTTGGAGAGAATACATTTTACCAATCAAGCGGGGAAAATTCGCTGTTCAAGGACGACTCTGAGTAGCAAATGAGACTTTCTTCTGTCTCTGTCAAACTTATGATGAGGAAGATCGTGATTATGCTACTGAGTTACAAATCGCACATACAAGAGATCGACAATTATGAACAGCCCTTCATCTCTTAATTTTAGGACTTCTTCGGAGAATCGAGAAAAAAGAGTAAAGTAACAAGATCTGTTCAGAAATATTGTGTGTATAAGCATAGATTTTCTTGAAGGCTGCAAAGAACGTGCTGTCTATATCGAATTCTCTTGCGGAGGCACTTAAATGTACCTTAAACGATCCCTTATGGAGCGATCTACAGAAGAATCTTGACTATGAAAAGAAGAATTACAACGAAATCTTCAACTACTTACCTCTAAACCCAGGTAAGTCCCGTTTCTCAGTACAAGAGCGCTTTACGCTCTTATCAGTCTTCCATTGACGACGAGACGCCAGTCGAAACGCTTATTGATACGTTTTTTTCAAAAAGAAAATGGTAGAATTGTGGAATTTACTATGGGTTGCAATAATGTTCCTCAGTTCTTATCGTCGAGTCGCAACCTCCAGCCATGAGGCAGGAATCGCCACTGCGGTCCTTTTTCCAATACTATGCCACGTGCAACCTCATATAATGTGTATAAGGAGCTTTGAACTCCTAACGAACCACCTAAGAGATGTGCATGTCTGGAATTGACTAAAAATCGCAGTGAGCCGAAGATAATCACACACCTTCCATAACATTCTAAAAGAACCCTCTACGCCACTTACGATATTTTGCCTTCAACCCGTGGGAAGATAGCTTTAATTTAGGGCAACGTGTTTACAGTTCTCTTTTAGAGAAACCGTTTACCTTTATTACCACCGCTGAATGGTGTTTTGCTTTCCTTATTTTCCACTATATATAGATGCGAAGACAGCATAGTTACAGTAGAAAAACAAGGAGGAGCGTCTTTTACGGTAGGTCCGCTCTAGGACGCTTCGCTCGGCGACCAAACTCTCTTGCGGCGCCCTACCCGGCGATTCTTGACACACATCTGAATCCAAGTTTTTGGTATTGATCGACGGCCGGTATTGTCAAGAGAGGCGACGCTCAACGCCCAACGCTCAACGCTCGACTCTGAAAGATGCCAATCGCCATTACCCCAGTCTATTAACGAAAATCTTTGAGTCTGCTGCCCACCCCCCTTTGGTTCAGTGTGAAGATCAGCTCAGTTCTCTGAATCTTCAGGTACAATTCGCTACATTACTGAACTCACACAACAGCAATGGGCAGAACAAGCTACACGCATTGTGCAGGAAGCTATTGTCAGTATCAACAAATGATTCGCTGGCAACAGCTGGAACTAGATCACATAACTTTGTAGGGTCACGAAATGGCGAGCCATATTCAACAGCTTTTCTTGACTCTGGAAAACACTATCGCTGAGAAAGCAATTAAAAGTGGCGACATTCCCTTCAACTTAACGGTATGCCACTGTAGTTACTGTAGTTATTTGACTCAATCATATGATACATTCACTACATTTCAGGTGACGGCGAAGAATAATACGATGGTACTGCTCATAGGAAATGCTGAATACTTATTAAATAAACCTATTAATTGTGACGGATGGAAGGTGGGATCTAATGATGAAGATTTTCTCTGATGTTATTGGAATATAACTGATAAAAATGTAGATGAGGGCGAGCGGATGGGGGAGCTTTCTTCTCCAACAGTTGGTGAAAGAGTGCAGAAAGCCATCTTTCATAGTCCACGACCGGTCGCGCGACCAGTGGCGCGATCAGTCGAGTGAACAGTCGAGCGACCAGTCGCTAGCGACCGGNGGCATCTTTCATAGTCCACGACCGGTCGCGCGACCATTCGCGCGAACAGTCGCGCGACTTGTCGCCGGTCGCTAGCGACTGGTAGCTCGACTGGTCGCTCGAC
The DNA here is from genome assembly GCA_900617895.1 of Haemonchus placei. Taxonomy (NCBI): domain Eukaryota; kingdom Metazoa; phylum Nematoda; class Chromadorea; order Rhabditida; family Trichostrongylidae; genus Haemonchus; species Haemonchus placei. Next base: position 26,524 of record UZAF01017009.1, read on the forward strand.
TGATCGCGCGGGACCGTCCACGGCGGCACCCATAACTAGCGCGGCCTCCTCGACCGATCGAGCGACCAGTGGCGCGATCAATCGAGTGGCTAGTCGAGCGACCAGTCGCGCGATCGGTCGCGCGACCGGTCGCCGGTCGCTCGTGAGATGGGTCCGCGATCGGTCGTGGACTATGAAAGATGCCAAAAGGAGGGTAGCCGTCTTATTTGCACGTAATAGCACGCTTCCACATCTGAGAAGAAATTAATCAGTAGTCACCTGAATGTTCAGTTCTTCCCTCTGGCGCCAGATTTCGAGTCCATTCTCTCCCACACTATCAAAGTTTTTTATGACTTTGATGTTGGCAATCTGGTACGAGATGGATCAGAACGGCTGCCCAACGATCCCCGAAGATTCAGTGACAGTACTGAAATTGCTATATTTTCTCTAATTTCAACGTATTCCTCTCCATATCAGTGTATGAATGATAAATCGAACCCGCCTAGTTATTTACTTTATTTATTGCCTTCCAAGGAAATAGAAACGGGTCAATAGGGCACCATCTGCGTTAGGTATCTCGATCGATAGGCCACAGCGATCGAGACACCTTCCGGACCATGCCGTTAAACAAACTCAGAATTTACAATTCATTTCGTTTAAGGTGGCCTTCCCATCTTTGGCCGACTTGCGAGTGAATCTCACTGACAAAGAGGATTTTCGGCTAGGGATGTGGTGCTTTACCCGCAATCCCTACATGTATTTAGACAACTTTGACGTACTTGTCACGTCCGGATCAGTATCAGTGCAGCTGGAATATATGGATGGAACGCCAATACCGTAAGCTCTCTTCAGTGGTTCTAGGCAGAGTGAACTCTATGAAAACCTCTCACTTATTTTTAGGGTAACAAATACATCGAAGCCAATCAATATAACTGGAGTCGGATCTAGTAAGTGGAAAATGTTTCTTAAGCTGTTCAATCTACCAGTGAAACTGTTAGGGTTATGCAGGGCTGCAGCCATACTATTCTAGGTAGCGCCAGCGGCGGCGTCTTGCTCCTCGCTGTAGTTAGGCGTCGGAGTTAACCGCGTTAGGAGCGGCGTCGTTGTCAGCGTGAGGGTCTGATCGATTTCTTAGGCGATGCTCTCTCTGATCCCTTGCTGCGCGGGATGTTGCTTTGACCTTCGCAGCCCCACGGTGGTCCTACACCAAGCTATCACCTTACGCGAGCGACGTCCTACGACACGGTCTAGCCTACACACAACACAACTGCATCAATTAAAATGGATATAACACATCACGGCGTGTGCATCGACCATAGTATCACACTTTCAACACAATACTCAAAATACTCCTTTATGTCTACGCCAGCAATGATCGAAAAGCAGGAATAATAAAAGTACGGCACACATATATAAAAGGAAAACAATCAAATACATCAACAATCAAATATTACGGTATTACGGTACCAAATAACGGGTCACGCTGTAGCCGTTGCACGCGGCACGTCAGCCCGCGATTTTTAACAGACGTCGCAGATGTCAGTGGGGTATACGATTGGCGCTTGGTCTACGGCAGTCAAGCTTTAGAGAAGGCAACACGGACTAATGCAAATCATCCACTCCACTGACACCGAGTAATGTAATGCCATCTCGAGATCGCAGTGGGCTGCGCCGCGCGCGATTTCGGTGGGGCGACCTAGAACCGACTGACGCACGGAACGGACGTTCCCCCGCGACTTGGAATCTATCGGCGCCCTCGGGCTTCCATGCTCGAGTCGATCTCTATGTCCTTGGTCTCATTTCATCAAATCGTCTTCCTCGAGTATGTTTCAACAGCAGGATGGCGTAGCAGTGGCAGTCAGGTTCGACGACGGCAACACAGACACACTGACGCTTTCAGGACAGAGATCGCATCTTTTCTAGCCAACACGCAGACGCCGATATACAGTTCGCGCCGGGACCACCACGTGGCCTTTCTAGAAGCTGGCCGGAAGCCACGACACTAGAAAACCGGCGACTTCCTATAATAATTGTTAACCAGTAGAGAACAAAGATAAAAAAGGGGTTATGCCGTAAAAGGAAATATGTTGGCTGTGAAATTCTGCATCCATTGCATTTTATTGGGGGATGGTACGAACGGCGTCAATTTTCGGGGCACAAACTCAAATGAGTAGTTTAGTAGGGTCAGATGATCCTCCTAATCCACTCTATTTCAAATTTAGGCCCCATTGGTAGGCGCCAGTATCGCTCAAATCATTACGAACTTCGCCGCGCAATTTGCCGCGCGCATCCTCGGGCGCACGTTCGTGAACATACCCCATTTTATTTCGTCCATTAGGTTACTGTAAGAACCGACTGCCTGTAATGAATTTCCGTTTCTGTCCTACATATAAAAAAGTATCCTATAGTGTAAATGCGGGTTTCCAGCACAATCTTCAACTATCGCTCATGGCTACCCATCGACATTCAAAAGCTACCAAATTCTTGATTTCTTCACATTCGAAACAGTGGCTTGGAACATTTCAATCTTCATTGAGGTTGTTATTTTGATGTTTCTTTTTGGTTTCTTATTTGTTACATTTTTCACGAACGTATTCGCAATTTTCAAAAACAAAAACAAGCTACATCGAAGCTCCAAGTATGGGATTCTAGTTACGAATCTTCTAGTCATTCTTGTCAGTCTTATTTAGGACGTTTTCACCTCTTTGAATCAACATTACGACTTCAGATCGAACCATATATTGAACAAGAACTCGCTTATCAAAAGGCCTACGCCTTCATAGCCTTTCAACGGCTTCCAGGACCATTAGCAAAGGATCACGACTTCATGTATCATTTGAATACAACGAGTAAGTTTAGTCACCTTATGCACTTCTACATCATGATAGCGATAGAATTTAGCTTCCTCCTTCATTTATATTCCATTTAACCAACTCCACAACAAAACCGGTTTATACTACGTTGGTATTGGCATGGTTGACAAAAGCTCCAGCAATTGCGTCAAGTACGAACCACCTCCTGGAATCAATCAAGACGATTTTTGTTTTGTCAAAGGTTGGATGTGGCTCAATGTTAGCTATTGAAAATCTGCTAACAATCCATTCAGATTTTGCATTCACATACAATGTACGAGTGCTGACTAAAGGGTGTTATTACTATCAAAATAGTACTGACCTGATTGTCAATCAAGACGATGTTGTAAGTCATCCCTATGAATGATGAGCTGACTGATGTACCTGAGTTTATGTTGATCTTATTTATTTTCGCTTACCTGCTTGACCGTGTGCATGTCCTACTCGCTATATTCCTGTTAATCTCTTTGTATGCTTCACTTCAATTTCTATTTCTCTCCATTTGTCCATCTGGCCTTTCTGCGAAGGGTGTCCTTCCTTTCCTCTTCGATATTTGTATGTCTGTCTTTCTGTTTGTCCGCCTCTGTGCCTCTTTGTCTTTTGTCTCATTGCCTCTCTGCCTCATCGCCATATGTATGTATACCTCTCGGCCTCTCCCTCTGTCTGTCTGTCTATCCGTCTGTACCTGTCTGCCTCTCTGTCTTTCGCCTCTCCTTCACTAACTCGCTGTCAGTCTGTCTTTTCGTCTGTCCGTCTGCCTGCCTGCCTGCCTGCCTGCCTGCCTGTCTATCCGTCTGTGCAGCACTGGCTAGTCATATAGTTGCTTGATTTTGTGCTTGGCAATCAATTGGGTGTGGGTACTTCTTCCTGGAAATTACGTTGCGCGCCCGCATCCAAGCGCGCGCTATGGGGNATCTGAAGGTCTATGCTATGGATTTGCATGAACCACTTGTACGTTGTCATTCTACACAGACATTTCCCCTCCTTCCTTGTCTACCTCTTTTTCTATGTTTGACGAAAAAATCACGCAAGATGAAGCGAAATTGCAGGCAGATTCATATTATGGCAACAAAATCGTAAAATGTTCAGTCCATCACCTCACCACGTTCTTCGTGGGCCTTTTTAGTCCATTGGCAGACACTGCTTTTACCTATGAGTACGTCAACGAGCACATACCGGTTTGTCCATATAGATGGAAGATATTTTGGCGGGTTGAGATGGGCCATCGCGGTTACCTTGTCAGCACTGGATCGCTGCGCGCATGTCGGCCTCAACTCGTCGTTTTGGGAACCAAGAATCTTTCACAGCTCGAAATTGATGGGTCTTATCTCGACTAGCCGAGGGCGTCGTAAGTGGCAACCTAGTTACGGCAAGACGACCGCGAAGGCCGCTCAACCCCTTCCCGCATCTGTTAAAATGTGATCATTTCAGCCTAATATCACAGCTGCTATTATTGTGTTTTGCATCAGTTTACACATGATATTCGTGATAATATTTGGATTGAATCAACAAGTTATGGATTTCGATCGAGTGGGTCCAGCTTCATATCTTCCATTGTCGGGCAAGGTGCATTCCGGTAGTGCAGGCTTTCAAAACATTCATTGACTGGTAATGGCAGGTCATCTCCATTTCGGAGTGGATACGAGCTAGAGCTGATCCCGAGCGGTAACGCTGTCACTCTGATGTTCTTAGGATCCGACTCGCATTAACAAGAACTTTAGATTTACTACATCGACATCCGACTAAAGCCGTGAAAGGACAAAGGGCGTTGATCAATCTCGTCAGAGGAGTGCGAACACGCATTCGACTTCCATTCAATGTCATAGTGGCTTATTGAATGCGTATGTGGCCCATACAATGACATGCGGGAGCCAGCCAATGTACAATTCAGCGCTTTTATCCTCCTAGACGGACCTGGTACCATTTAGCCGACCCGGAGGCATGGAAGGCTTGGTTGGATAGGTTGAAATCGATCGGGGATTTGAACCCGTGACCATGGGTGTGTTAAGTGCGCCGCTTGCCACTACACCACCTCTGCTCACCTTTTAAATATATGTGGTTTTTAAATATATTGTATGAAGTGAGCAACGGCTTACCGGGATCTGTTGGGCGAGCATAGAATGAGGACCTGATACCAGGACCAAATGTGGGGCAGTGGGTCTAACTTGGCACTGCCCCAGTCTGCCTTTCTTCTGAAAAAGCCAAATGGTATCGATGACTCAACTTTTACAAGCTATTCCTAGGGGCTACTATATACTACTATCGACAACAATCCCGGAGATTTATACTACTATATAGTAATGGTTGAGACTGGCTACCGTATGTGTGCTAGTACTGATTCTAGAGTGAGCATTTTTTGACCGAAAAGTTCGAAAGATTGTTTGTAAAGCTTCTCTGGTACTAACTTATTTAGGTCTTCATAACCATTTATGGAAGTGATGCAGACGAAGTTGCACGCGAACTTGGAACAAGTCACGTGAAAAGAAACTCCTCGATTTTTTCATGGGGTATTTCTGCCCGTTTCCTTTTGAGGACGCCCTGGTGAGCTTTTGAACGACAGGGGGCCATTCTGCTCGCGAATGCTAGCGGACACTGTTTTTTGACAGGTGTTTGGGAGATCTTCGTTATGTGAGACTCTGGGTGGATAATTCCGGCCGTGGAGAATGCGAATCATGGTACTGTAATCGTGTGATCATAAAGGACTTGCATACTGGAAAGATCTATCGTTTCCCAATTTATAATTGGTTTGGGTCATTTATGGGAGATGGAGAGGTGGGTGATAGACTACTTTTCTCCTTCAAGCCGATAATTGAGTAATTCAGTCGGAGAGATTGGCAGCAGTTGATAATGTGATCAAGATGAAAAATGAAGTGATGAGTATTCATATTCTTGCGGAAACAATTTCCTATATAGCCATGTACACAGGTAAGCCACAAAGTGTTATTTTTCATGGTCCGCTAGTAGCTCTGGAGGTTTTCTATGGGAGAGAAGTTCCCGATACCTTAGTAATTGGTGCTGCACTGCATTTTTCTGAGACTTGAGGTCTCATGGAGAGGAAACCCATCAAGTCACAATGATCACCCAGATTTTTACCTGCGCTGGGAGTATATCTACGTTCTCACCCAGATTTTTACCTACGCTGGGAGTATATCTACGTCTATCTATTTGGAATTTTCATTCCCGTAGTTCCATTCGCTCAATGTTGCAAATAATTTTTTGTTCATGATCTTCCCAGGAAACAGATAATCCTGATCGATATAGATCGATAGTCGATATCATCTCTAGTTCGGCCTTTTCAAAAGTTACCAGAATTCTGGATGTTCGGGGAAGTCCAATGTAGGCACCCATCATCCTGAACAGCCCTCAAGCCCTCATTGCGCCTTTTTAAACTTCCTGCTTTTTAGACTTCTATCTTTGTGATAGAACGCTTACAGTTAGAGACTATTCGCACACCAAGGATATCTCCGTTGGAAATCAGCAGAATCTTATCAACTTGACTTCTAGGAGGTGGACTGCGAACCCGTCAAAGAGTTAGACGTAGCGCTTACTCGGTTTCAATCCTCATGGGTCAATACATTATATGTTTCGTGAACTGGGCAATAGCCGCTACTGGAGACTACAATGGTTTGTCAAGGAGAGAAAATCTGGGACTTGGCATCACAGTCACTGATGGAGACGTAAGTTTTTGGATGCCCTTAATTTTCAGAAAGTGTACTTCACCCAAATAAAAATTTTAGGTATTTGTTGGCGCACTTCTCTCTATTCTTATACTTCCCTTCACCTCCCTCATACCTTGGATTTATTCGTAAGTGATCACTTACTACCCAGTTCACCTGTTGTTGTTTTTGTTAGCTGGTCATAAGTGTTAGTGTCCTTTCAGACATATTCCAAGCTACTATGAGTTGGAAGAAATCGAGCTGTTGAAGAATCGTAATATTAAAAGGAATGTCAGTTTAATTGCTAAATATGTATTTCTAGAGTGAAATACGTTATGCAGTGCTTAATTTGAGCACAGATCCAAAAGGTATTACCATAGTAGGGGACATCTAGTCTGAACATCAGATCTTCCGGATTCCCCGCGCAGCGGGATTGTTTCCATGTCCATGCTCTTCCACAGAGATCGTGTTCAGTGACACCTTTCAGAGTAGAGCGCTGAGCGTTGAGCGCAGAGCGTTGCTAGGCGCCTGTTGGCAACGCTGGCCACCGATCAATACGGGTCGGAGGTAGTGATTCCTTATCAGGTTTTTGGTGGTTGTCTTATTCACTGCCTTCAATTTTTTTAATAATTGGATTTGATATTTTCACTTCGATTGCGGGATCGTTTTAGTTTGGAGTATTCTATTCATAACGAATCTCCACAGCTTCATAGTGTTTCTTTTTTGTTTACGATGTTTTGCTTTCTTTGCTTCTGCCGTTTTCGTGAGTGGTTCGCAGTATCGACCTGAATGTGGACATTTCGTAACAAAGCAAGCAGTGATAGGCTGTACGAATTTTTGGAAAATAGCATGCCCAAACGCAAAAGCTAAAAGCTATGCGTGGCGGCGCGGAAGCTAACGCGGTCTCGGCGCTCAGCGCTCATCGCTGTTGTCTGAAAAGACCCAGTCACTCGTAATAGGATTTTACCGTGTATCTTCCGTCTTATTTGAAGATCAACAACAGGTTATTGATGACAACACACTCTCTTCTTTGGTGAAATTCGAGAAAGTA
>UZAF01017010.1:0-11463 GCA_900617895.1 Haemonchus placei
TCTTCTTCGAAGTTTAATTTATCCATCCATCAAGTTAGAGGGTGGCTGCATTCAATTTCAATTTCATTCCAATACATTTTTCACCGGTAGTTTCAACCGCTCTTATCTATGATTTAGGGTAGTTGATTATGGGTTTAATATTTCACAAATTCGACTTCGTGGGATACTAATAAGAGGGGAATTCTGTAATTACCTAGCTTTTTGGGGTCACCCTGGAAAGTTGGCAACGAAATTGAGCCGTGTCTCTATTCCCAACACTTACTGTAAGCCTTGTTCCCCGTCGATGGATTTATTTTTATCTCAATTTTTGTGCATTGCAATCAGTTGAAGAATTGAGCTGAACACAATTGAGGTTCAAAGAAATATTGGATGAATATGTAATTACGTTAGTTTTATAGAAAAAAGAAATCAGACAGTAAATAGAAACAAACAAATGAGTAAAGGGAAATAGTCAGACCTCTCAAAAATTGGAGTGAGCATTTCAGGTTGTTCCACGAACTCTTTCATGGTATGTATCATTTGTTCAAATCGAGTAGCTATCCTTTTGACCAACTGAATACATTTAAACTTTTGAACTGTCCCAGCGGTTTTCAAGGAATGCTATTTGGCGATTCTTCTAGGGCCGTTGTTGAGAGACACTCCATCGCATTTCTGCAGGTCCCATATTCAGTTTTACAAAGGCTTCACTATATCCACAAATGGTTGTTTGGCAACGGCTCACTTGGGAGGAAAATTTTTCAAACTCTGGTCTGGCTTAACTTGTGATTCAGCCTTTAAGTGGGGTACTTCTTTGAATGCCTTTACAAGTTTGAATGGAAAAAGAAACGCCCAAAGCATCATCAAAAAGGATCTCTTATGGTAGCCAGCCAGTTCCGGTCTGTTTATTTTTTCCAAATTTGAAACCTATGAACCAGATATCGCATTTAGCAGCTTACGAAAGCCAAAATCATATGGCTGGCAAGTTACTACATCAAGGTTCCATTGTGATCTAGTGATTTTCCATTTCGAGCTGAACATTACGCTACTATCAATTGCAAAATTGCGATTAGGTAAAGGATAGAGGATGGTGCCTCAAAAGTTGTGATAGAGTAAAGCAGAGAGCCCATTCGATTATGACTTCTCCTAATAATTGTGGAGGTTTGATAGGGAGGGATTAGTGCAGGAAGATGCACCCATGGTTCGGGAGCCGAATTGATATCTGCCCATGCCGAACAAATCCTCGTCCCGGGGACCACTTATCGATACCATACCCACACATGGGGACGGAAACACTGNTATAGCTTACATAGGCACTAAATGATTGATAAATGATACGCCCGTACAATCGACTCGGTGTGGAATCGAGTCGATTGTACGGGCGTATCCCATGATTAGGATTGATGAACCAAAAAAGTTCATCCTTTGTACTCTAATCGTGGAAAATTTATGAGAAAGTCCTACAGTGAAAATCGTTGGAGAAAAAAAGTACCTGCTCTTTCACGTGTAGGTTACAAGTATGGGCAATAATATAGCAGAAACAAAGTGCGCGTACATCTTTGACTGCTGCTCGGAGGAGGTTCTGAAAATCACCAGCATTTATTGGAAACTCAATCTCAAAAGATAGATATAGTACTATAACTGTGCCCTTAGAAGGTTGCGTGACATTAGGTCCGGAAACGATGAAGCGCGACTAGCCTCTTGGGTAAAAAAACTCTACCTCGTTAATTTGCTTGAGTAGATGGTCATTCCCATAGAATTCAGCCAGGTAGGCAAGGCATGCGACACTTTTGATGGAAAGGTCCTCAGCCACCGGTTCTCGTTTCACTGCGTGGCGAAGGAAAGCCGAAACGGCGTCTCGAGGTAGTTGGGACACATCCACTCGGCTTGCGACTGCACCTTTCTGAAAATATTCAGGTTCAGTAATTAAATTAGGTGGCTACCTTACGCATGGCTAGGAGATCTAAGGCCGCCCCAACACGTCTTTCACCCCCTGCAAAGCAGTCTCGTTTGTAGTAGAATCCTCTAAAAGGAAGTTGGTCTACTCGCAGAAACATCAAAGAATTATCGTTCGACATCGATTGACTGTTTAGCTGATTGCTTGTTTATTAATTATTTATTTATTTCTGGCAATTGAACAGCTACTTTAGTATCATCATTACTGTAAAACTTCATCGGTGCAGGATGGGGTTGATGATAGTTGTAGAAGACTTTCTATCAAACGTCATGCGTTATTGATCGATATTGATCAATCACTAGTGGCTACGGTAGTAGACTTTGGCTCAGTATGTTGCAAACGTATATCACTCGAAAAAGTTTGAGCATTCTCTGTAAAGAAAAGACCTTCAAAGGAAGCTACGCTCATACAAGTTCAGCATTACCAAATAGCACAGTGAACAGCTCATATATACCTTTTCGATGACATCATAATCCCATTAAACCCGACTGAGTCACCGCATTTGCCTAATGTTCCAAAAACTGAAGGTTCCTTTGAATACCGAAGAAGAACTCCATGATTAACCTTCCATTGAATGAGCCAAGCGCTAAAAAGTACTGATGTCCAATTATGTGGAAACTTGGTCATCCTTCGCCGGATTCGCCGGATGTCCTCGTTAATAATTGCCATCATTTTCTCCTTCTCCTTTTTCCCTCCGCTCAGTAAAATCTCATAGTGAACGTTGGACGCTGCGGTTTGCCTGATGAATAACGATTGTCTCGTTTGAGTTTTTTGATCCCAACCAGCAGACATTTAACACCTAGGTAGTCGTCATTCTTCATCGCCATTGAGCTCAGGTTGTCAGCAAGGGCTCCGCCTTCACAGAAGGTTGGAAAATCCCTGATACTACCTTTCCACGACACCCTTCCCTCCTTCACCTTCTCTGACTTGTTATTTCCTTTCTAGTTCAGTAAAAAGTAGACCGGAACTGTAGTTCTCGTGCTTTTGTTTGGGTCTTCAGATACTCCAGAACGTGTTGCCAAAAGCTCAGCTGTATAGAACTATGACCGCTTCGCAAAGCTAAACTTTCAAGTACCAAAAGTCCGAACAATACAGAAGATGTGCTGGCATTTATATTGCTCGAATCTTGAAGTGCTCAACGATACTATATGATTAACAGTGATAAAAAGTGGTGATAAAATTAGTAAAAATTCATGCTACACTCTTTTGTTACCTAATAAGTTCAATCTATCAGAAAACGATGTTCGTCATACCTAGTGCTTCAAATTGATCGCCTTGTTTTACCGATTCCACCGCTTTTTTACTCAGCTATTATGATCACCCCATTATACTGCTTATTATCATAAGATATCGATAGCGCTGGTGGTCTGCTAAGTCAGTATTGTTCGTATTGGCAATAACTAAGCAATAATATAGTTTTCATAGTTATGACTACGTCATAACGACTTACTCAACCCGCAGTTTCTCTAATATTACTGGAGCGATATTACGACAAAACAGAGTAGATGGAATATGTTACCAACTTAGTATTTAATTAGATAGCCTTCCATTTTTGTCTGTTTACAATATTTCGCCCAAGCAACTTTTTGAATTCCCGCCTTTTCCCATTTTTCTTTTTTTAAGTATATTATTTAATATTGTATTTATGAGAATAATAATATTTATGAGAATAATATTTATGTCTGAGCTGTTCAAAGTGCAAAGTGCATCACATGAAATCAATACAATTGATTGGTCCATTAACCATATTGAGAACCGACATTGCAAAATTCGTTCTCAAACTGGTATAGGAAACCAGTTGGTGCACCAGGTGGTTTTTATGGTCCTATGAGAAACGACTACTTGCTTGCTAGAATGCACAGGTTCTGGTAAGTGGTCTTTTTCGACCTGTGACCTTTACAATGTGATGTTATTATGTAGACGTTCCGACATCGTTTTCTCCAACTTACTGGTAACCAGAATTTCCATAGCTTTCCTATGCTATCCTCTCGGATCGTTAATTATTTCTATCAGAACAAGTTTTACTTCGTAGAATAATCTGTTGAGTACTGTAGGACCCAAGAATGATCTCCCAATCGAAGGATTTCCCTTCAGACTCGTTTCGAAGGCGCAGGTGACCGATTCAATCATTGCGGTGGCAAGCCCATATACAAGTCAGTGCTTTCACCTTCCCAGGCAAGTCTGGTACCAGTTAATCAATGATACTGGGGCTTGGTTGATGTGATATTGACCGAGGATTCGATTCCTGGACCAATTCCGCTTGTTCTGTGCCACTTGATCTGCCTCCACCACCTTCGCTTTGGTAGTGCACTATTAGTTTTAGAAGTAATTAATAATGCACTATTAAAAGAACCAAATAGACCACCCAGAGACTATACTTGAACTCTTACACTACATATTGACAACTTAAAGTAGGTATAATCTGGGTTCAATGTCATTTAAATTGTCATCCCTCCCATGCAATCCCCCTCTAGCCATCCTTTGCCCACTTGAACTACAGTAAGTGCAGTGTAGAGTTGATGTATGATCCTTTTGCTATTCTTTTAGGTTGAACCTATTCATGTACCCATTCCTCATCCGGTCGCTAAGTAACAAATTGCTTTTCGACATTAAAAAAAANAAAAAAAAGTAGTTCGTAAACTTCTCTACCTTATATTTCACCAGCACGAAATTTTCTCGGCCAGATTGTGTCGTGCACAAATGCGCACGATAATCTCTATTTTAAAATTTCGTACAAAAAAGTATCTCTCTGGATATTTTGTTGTTCCAGTAGCAATTCGACAACTATCTAGGTTAATCTCGTCTGGAGCATTTTTCGTTCAGATATCGTAGTGTGTAATAGAGTCAACGGCGTTAGTCAACCCTTTCAAGGATACGCCATGAATCCAATAAAGTTATTGCATTACGGTAATGCGATAAAGGTAATGCATTCCAGACTATTTAGTGATTTGAGAAAACAATGTAGCTGCTCTACCAAGGCTCAATAACTACTCAGTCACGTGTGCAACTTATCTTACGAGTATGGATTAGTATCGTTACAGTAGTTCAGAAAACCATAATATTCATATCGATTTTTGGAAATGTTGTTCGGTGACTTTGTACTTTGGTCCCTATGGGGAAGGAATTACCGTCTAGACTATTAACGATGGTCGTTCTCGCGTGAAATTCAAGTTCAACTTCCTGAGTTCTTCGAATTTGACATATTTCATAGGTATAATTTCATTCGAATCGCTATTTCGTTTTCGAAAATTCAATTTCAATTTCCTATATCTAAATTTCAAAATTTGATAGGTAACGGTATGGGCAGCTCTTTCTCCTATCGACTGAGCACTGAAAGCAGTTAGGTCGACCTCAGAATTGTCTATTTTAGCCTACTTGACCGTTATAGAAAGGTAAGGCTTCGGGAGTCAACGTCCAGGATGCGCTCCGCATTCGACTTTCGTACAGAATCTTCCAAAGTAGTGCCGGTTTGAATGCGTGTGGGGCCAATATGTACAATGAATGACGGTGGCTACTCGATGGACAAATCAGTGCATCCATTTTCCCATACGAGCCTGCACTATTTACTCCTCCTTGGTTAGATAGAAGGCTTGGTTGGAGCAGGATAGTGTCGATTTGGGATACGAATATCAGAGTAGGCGTTTGTGATAGTCTCAACATCCATCCCAGCCGAGACGGTTAATTCAGCTAATTACCAAGCATCGCTGACAAGGATGTGTTCATGGGTGACTGTCCCAAGGCACCTACCCCTAGCAGAGAGGCTGGCTCAGAGTGTAGTTAAGGACATATCTGCACTCTGCGTACGTCTGGGAGCTGCCTACAGATCGCAGATGGTCTTTTTCGCCCACACGGTGTTGACCATGAGGTCGTGCTAACTGTAGCTGGCACATGTCCTTACTGAACAGTTATTGAACTCTCGCATTTTTCAACCCAATACGAAGGTCTATAGCGGCGCGCTCTTTCTCGCTCTCATAACAATGAGGATCGGTGCCAGTTTGATCGATGGGACGACGGGGTTTCAAAATCATGACGTGGTCGACAGTTCGACGAAAATTGAATAATGCGGTCGTACGAGGACTTATTGACAAGACACACACCGTTGAGGTAGGTATCTAGGTGGGTTGGAGCGGGCGAGATTCCTTCCCCACTTGTACAGCTCTTTTTCGGGGAGCAGGAGCACAGCTATGTGTAGAAGGGTCTTTTGTAGCTCTTCTTTGGTACTCTAACCCAACTTACTTCTTTACTATCCAATCCCAGCAAATGGGTATCACGACCTTACTGCTGCTTGACTCATCTATTCTGTTATTTTCCATTATTCTGGTCAATCTTTCTTTACTACTAGTTATTAGCTCGTTCCGATCACCTATTTACTGACGTTGACTTTATTACTTGATTCCCATTCGATCCACTAGGTTCCTGGAAGCAGCTTCAAGCACAATAAGTATAAATTTAATGTAAAAAGCAATAAATAATAAATATCAAGATAATACAATATAATTTGGTGAATATTTAATTAGATTTGAATTTACTTTTTTTGTGGCTTGTGTTTTTTATGCTGAGACTGATTGTAGCATAATTGTGATTTCGAGATGTGAAGTAGGCATGAGATAGCGAAAGCTCTTCAGAAAAGACAATGATGAAGAGCTTCGAAAAGTTCTACTCAATTATATAATATGGAAATGGGACAAAATCCTTGGCGTTATCAATCATCATTTGATATGCGCCCAGCATTCGACTTCCAGTCGGAGTAGTAGCAGCGTTTGAATGCGTATGTGGCCTATACAATGATTTGGGTGGACAGTGGATGTACAAGTCAGTCGTTTACCCTCCCAGACGAGTCCGCTACCAATTAACCGATCCCAGAAGCAGTTTAGCCTTGGTGAGCGTCAATCCGAGATCCGAACCCCAGACAATATGTCTATGATAGGGCGCCACTTGCCACTAAACCAGCTCCGCCCTAATATATCATATAGAAACTATGGTCATAATAACAAGCATGACAAACACTTTACTAAGCAATGAATAAAAATATGTTGAATACTAATCAATAATAAAAAATGTAATAATATAATATAAAGTTAAAGCCAACCTTACCGATACATCGAGACCGAGTCCACTTTTTGATGCAGGAACCACACCGTTTCCGGTGAAAAATAGTACGAGATCATCCCGATCCGACCATCGAGTCACCCTGAGAATAATGAAACTGTACTCCATAATTATTTACCCTTCAGAGCACAGGATGAGGATATTCGGGAAAAATCGAACGATTCTAATCTCGAAAGTGACAGTTTTAGCGTTCAGATCGTATCTCCACATTCATTCTCGTCATTCTTCTATGAAGTTGCTGAATTCATTTCCTTCTATCTCTTTTATGACCTTTACTATTCGTATAGTATTTACAAGTAATGATGTTAAAATTGTGTATTTTCTAAAGCCATTTCTTTAGCAATAGTAACCGAGAAAGTTGAAAAGTGCAGGAGCTCCATCGTCGTATCCACGAGAAGGTGTACGAAGGTTAGGCTCGTGAGAGCAAAGTGAGTTTGCTTGGATTCCATTTTTCAACTGACCTGTTTTATCAATATGTGACCCAAATGATCCCGTTAGAAATAGATTGAGGTCAATTCGGTGGGTCCATAGGCATACGCTGGGCTTCTCACTTCTTCTAATAAGTTTTTCGATGACAAGTCGAGGTTGTCGTGGAAAACCTCTGCTAGACGTCTCTCCTCCATTATCTTTGTGTTTGACGGTGTCCATTAGATTCAGCTTACTACTGTGATTCTTTGAAACAGCTAGCCAAGGCTTCTGGAGGCGTTCGCAGCCTTTTTAGCTAGCTTTAAGATTTTCTGAGAGCCTGTCCATTATATGATTCATTCGTTTTACCCATTGACGACCGCGGGGCCCGCCGGCGGGCCACACCATATCGTGCTGCTGTAGAATTTATATTATTTGTCAAGTGTTCTTATAGTTTTTTCATGTTTTCAAATATCAGCTGAGCTCACAGCCTTTTAGAGAATCTTGAGGCTTTGTGGCTCAGGAATCACTCATTTCCAACTACAGTTATAAGAGAAATTAAAAGTTAATGTAAGAACAGTATAAAAGTCCGGTCGCCAATGGGTAAACGTAGGTCTTAGGGGGTAGGGCCAGGAGGCGGCACCCTACTACGCACGGCCAAGAAGATCGAATCCTGGATCGACCTCCTTGTTTACAATTGGTTGCTTAAGTGACGGGCTCGGAAGAAAGTGGTGATTCGATGGTGAGAAACTTCCTCGCAATATTGACCATGTTACCAAACTCGATGGCCGAACTATTTCAGCATATTATGATGGTCCCGACACGAACTTTAATCTAGTCTATTGTACGGTAACGTGTGATTCACGTGCTCAAAAACGGCGAAAATACCTCACTCCATCACGTACGGCCGCTGTGACTGTCGACCAAACTTGAAAATGGCCTCCAAGTGATATCGATGGGAAACTATCTTATCATTTCACCTCATCACTCACGTTGATCATCCCTCTCCGTCCAGTTCAGTTCCTCAATCCCGATCAGAACGAGTGGTCTGCGGGTTTCTCAAAAACTGAGATCTTACTGGTTATTTACTATTTTCCTATTGCCTCTACTTCACTCTATTCTCGAAAGTGATGTTGAAGGATTTGCATACTATTTCAGAGTAATCTGGAAGTTTCGATAGAGTTCGTAGACAGCACGTAACGATCCAATGCTTATAAAAGTGCGTTCAGGATTGACAGATTATCATTTGTGAACTTTGAAAATGCAATGTCACTCTGGTAAAAGTACAATTTCAGGAATTTCGCATTCCACTCCCTTTGAAAGTCGAGGAATTCCGTCGGGGGCTACTGTATTCGGTATCCGAAGCCAGCAAATGTGAAACCGGTGGAGGTGAAGGAGCTGAGGCAGGTTCACTTAAATAGTTGACAGGAAATGTGGACACCAAACGAGTCAATAGAAACAAAACTCTTAAATTCGCGCGCCTGAGCCACACCCATTCGCGTAAAATCGATGTCTATTTGAACACATGCGGGAAAATAGCAGAATTAGGTAGAAGCAGCGCAGCAAGTAAGGAATACAGGGACAAAAGAGTTGCAGTAGAATCATGCCAAAAATATTAACCGCGTATCGATCCTGCTCTTTGAAAAGCCCCAGAACTGCCATAATGAGGCAACTAGTCCGCGACTGCCGCGTGCGACGAATCGATTAAACAAAACCGATTTAATTGCCAATCTCCCTTAGAGACATTGTTGCTGCTCGCTGCACCCTAACTCGCCAAAATATCGATTAGTTCATCTACATCTAGAGTTGAGATCAACAGACACGATTCTGTAATTATTCGCCCTAGTCCCTCTCCAATCATCGTGTTGCAGTCAATCTCTATTCCCCTTCGATCTTCCTAGATGCAGAGCTGTTCGGGTGAGAGCGACGTTCCGGGTTTTTGGAGCGTACCTTTTTTGACATCGCGTAAGTGATTATTTTGGGAATATATCACAAAGCCTTTTGACGGCCAGTAGTCCGATGCCAGTGGAACCTCCTCTCACTAACTGCTTCTCTCTGTCTTTGTCCTGAACGAGGACTTTCGGTCATTCCTTACCAGTTTCGAAGATTCGTTAGCGCTCCCATCGATCAATGACACCTGTCTGCATTGAACAAGGTTCGTTTTTCAAGTCTGGCTCTTCATGGGTGGTCGTGCCATTCTTGTTGAGACACATGAAACGAAGTCGCGACTTCAATGTTGGTTGAATCATTTGGCCACAGAACTGTTTTATTACGTTGGAAGACCTCTGAACGGCATTTTTGAACCAACAGCTGGCATAAACGGATCATTCTTGAAGAGAGTGACAGACTGACTCATCTTTTGCTAGAACCCTAGGTTGCAGCGAGAACTCGTTTTTGAAAACGAGGAGGGAGGTTGGGACCTTGCTGAGAGACAGTTTCTTTGCGGATCACAGAGGTCGATCTCTCATAGGCACTTAGCTACCGCATCAGGCCGGTATAAAGAATAAAGTCATTGGGCGTTAATCAATCCCGTAGGAGGAATGCGCCCCGCGTACGACTTCCATTCAAAGTTACGGTGGTCTATTGAATGCGTACGTACAATGACTAGCGGTGATCAGCCGATGTACAGCTCAATGTTTTTATCCTTTCAAACTGGTACCAATTGACCGATCCGGAAGGCTGGAAGGCTCTGTTGAACTATGCGGATATCTAGCCGAGGTTCGAACTTGTGACGATGTGCATGTGATAGTGCGTCTCTTGCCCCTTCGCCGCCTCGGCCTAAAGCTTCAATTATAAGAGGTAAAGCTATGATCAATTTAAAAAATCATCCCTCTGCAGCAGCACCGACTGATTCCGTTTGATTGCTCACTTGTGGATAGCCGGCATCGGTTTTCTTTAGATGCTCGANGTACCAATTGACCGATCTGGAAGACTGGAAGGCTCTGTCGATCTGGAAGACTGGAAGGCTCTGTTGAACTATGCGGATATCTAGCCGAGGTTCGAACTTGTGACCATGTACATGTGGTAGTGCGTTTCTTGCCCCTTCGCCGCCTCGGCCTAAGGCTTCAATCATAAAAGGTAAAGCTACGATCAATTTAAAAAATCATCCCTCTGCAGCAGCACCGACTGATTCCGTTTGACTGCTTACTTGTGGATAGCCGGCATCGGTTTTCTTTAGATGCTCGAAAATTTTAATTTCAGTTTGTAAAACAGTATGATTTCTTTGATGACACAACGATAAAACCAGGGAAAAAGCTCTCAGGCATATATTCCTACAAAATTTATCGGGTCAAATCGAAAGTACCATGGATTTTACAAAAAGTAGGTTCCACATGAAAACTTGATGTTCTGTCCTCAACTAGTCTCTTTGCCAAATTATTACTTGCCCTGTTTCAGTTACTACCTGAAGAAGCATTTGAGATACATGAAGAAAGCTGGAATGCCTACCCATACTGCAAAACGGTTCTTACGGTAAGTCAATTTAAAATTACCAGTAAATTCGCTGCTGCTTGTGAAAAAAAGTACAAACGGATAGCGGCATGACATTGATTCGGCCTTGATTCATATTGAACTGAGTTTCAGATTGAATGAAGACTTTTTGAAAAAAAAATTATAAGTGTTTTTGGGTGACGAGTATTTTTTAGAAGTAATTATTACCGTACTAGAAACACTTAGTAGGGTTTTAGTGGCAACTCGACCACTTCAGAATCCTGGCTACATGGGACAGAATTCATCGCTGATAATAGAATCGACTCATCTACCTGATAATGGTTCTTCTGAAAATGTGAGTGACTTCATCTCACCGACAGCTGTTTACTTGTTTTCTTTTTCTGAAATTTTAGGGGCTTTCTCCGAAAATGACTGAGTTTTAGCGATTTTCAATTTCTTTTTCAGCCCTTGAATATCAAAAAGAAGAGAGACGTAGTCTATTTGGATATATGTGATGATGAAATCATTGGTGAAGCTAACTATAAACCTGAGTTTGACCCGAAAATATTCCTATCAGAACGCACAGG
>UZAF01017010.1:12077-45721 GCA_900617895.1 Haemonchus placei
GCATAATTACTCGACAATTGCACCATCTTTATCTACAAGTTTTTCTAAAATATTAATTCTGTCAATTCCAGATGATGTGTTGCTATAAAGTTGTAACGATACAATTCAAATGGATTGGATTAGGCAGTCTCGTGGAGAAGACTATATTGAAGCAATATACAAAAATATTTTCGAATTTCCATAGGTTGGTAACAATACTACAAGTTGGAAAAAAACAAAAAAAAATGAAAAAAAAATAGAAATATCACGAACGTAGCCACTTACCGAGTCTCGTGCAAAAAGGTCAATTGGTCATGTTTTCACTAGATGAATGAAATATTTTGTATTTCAGATGTGCATTTTGTTGGATTGACTCATGGTTTGATCTCACCGATGAAGAAATACAAGAATTCGAAGACGAAACAGCTCGTCAACTGCAACAATTAGTTACCTCAGAAGAAAAACGAGGAGTGTCCTTCGATGACTAACCAAAGTTTTCACTGCTTGCTATGTTCCGAAAAGTGAGCTGAAACGAAGAAAATAAACTATTGAAGACAATTTTTCGACTGTACATAATCAATATTTGGCAAAGACATGAAGAAGATAGGAATCCTTGTCTTGAGAATTTGACAAAAAATGAATCTTGGCCTGGAAAATCAAAAATATCGTGAATTTCCTGCGAAGGAACAGGGCAAGGTTAGGCGGTGCTTCTGCCTCGAGACACTGGATTACTTAGATTTATCCCTGATTATAAAGGGTCATGTATGGTGACCAATACCTAAACAAGGAGTTCATAAATCGGCTGAATTGATGTTCCCAGACGAAACACAGACAAGAGAGACAGGCAGGTAAAGATGTCAGTTTGGCCCTTGTTGCTAAAAGGCATCGCTTAAGGGGAGAATCGTAGATAGAATAGTAGCAGGGGGTCAAGTTACTTAGGTAGATCGCTATTGCCAGACGTCTTCGCTGGATTTCCGTACACATCGTGGAGAAGGCAAGATCTTTGAATGCTGTATAGGTAATGTTGGAAATCTCCGTTCACTTGTGTCGCTCATGTTTACGAAAAGTATACATAACTGGTAAAGTGGGACCAGATAGATGTTAGCCTTTTTTCAAAATTTAGACTGAATCCACAAAAGAGCTGTGAAATCTTGAAAATCTTAAACTTTCGATCATATTTCCGGGATGAAGTAATATACAATGAAAGGAAAAAACCCAGTTGGAGCTATGCTGCATTTGCTACGAGAAAGAGAAGATTAAGGCCTGAATGTGGCCATCTATCCGATTCTACAGCACCACGCCAATGTAAGAATTGCTACCTTGCTGTTCGGGTCATACAACACAGAAATAACCAGCAAATCCGTCTGGAAGTACTATACTTTTCAGCCAGTAGGCACTTTCAATCAACCCAACTGTCACATATTGTAACCAGGTCCTTCCAGACGATGATCTATTATAGCCATGCCGAAGGCTTGTTACAACGTCAACCGACGCGCTCCACGGCCACTGCGTCACTGGGCGAGCGGTCGCTGCGTGTCTGTTGGTTACTGTAACTAAGAACTGCCAACGTTGCTCTTCTTTCTGAATACTTGCTATGTTCTTGAATTGCTTTCCTGTCATTTTAAAGTTTCACTTAGGTCAGATGCAATGAGTAAATGTTGATCCATATTGTTGCATTGTTCTAGTAGGAACCCGTACTGATTTTTACCGATATGAGCTCATCGCAATGNACTGTAACTAAGAACTGCCAACGTTGCTCTTCTTTCTGAATACTTGCTATGTTCTTGAATTGCTTTCCTGTCATTTTAAAGTTTTACTTAGGTCAGATGCAATGAGTAAATGTTGATCCGCATGGTTGCATTGTTCTAGTCGGAACCCATATTGATTTTTACCGATATGAGCTCATCGCAATGGTTTGATTGAATTTGCATTGCTCCAAATGTTCTGTGTTTCAGGAGAAACGAACAGTGAGCGACATTCCACAAAATGTCGCTACTGATCAAATTCGAGTCGAAATCAGCACGAGTCAAAGGTAAGAGAAGTAGGCGACTCTTGAAAGAGCGCCATAATTTATAGGAATTTGTCCCCTGTTTGATAAGATCCTATCAATCCCTTCACTGTTTTGCCTTGACTGTTTCACTACGAGCTGTTGCCAAATTGATATTAAGGCGATTATGATAGCAAGTTGATAACAAGGCGAATTTGATGACCTTAGGCAAGTTGAGCGAAAATCTAGTCTCTCATTTGAAGGGAATTGGGTTCAAGTTGATGTTAGCTAGTAAAGCAGCTAGTACCTAACAAGGTTCACGGTCCTCGACCCCGAGGCCCATACTACAGAAACTCAAACAATCCCTTGAATCGATTAATCCAAACGTTTTGTGTTGTCTTTCAAAGAGTTTTCATTGAATGCCACGGTGCAGCAATTTCGGGAGGCTCGAAAAGAAAGTTGAAGGGTAAAAAGACTCGCGAAAGGTGGGGTGAATAACCTTTAAAGAAGCTTTCAATTTATAACTAGCGATTTTTTCGTCGCTTGTTATTCCCCTAGAACGGCCGAGTTGGTTCTATTTTCTGGTTAAATTTGCACTCCTATTTTACCTTCAATGTGTGTTCGATAGTTACTCCTCATGTTGATGCAGTGTAATAATTGATATTAACTAAGGTCACCAACATTATATTGGTTGTTCATTGAGTGGTGGACTTTCCATTGTTTCGGTGCTTCTTCTCTACTCACAACCCATTGTTCAGCTTTCTGGGACAAATCACAGAGTTGTTTAAAAAACTAGTTCGATGTCACGTAACCTGGGGATGACTGAAGTTACTCTTTGAAATTTAGGCATATCGTTTCATCCAACACGACCATGGGTTTTGGCGTCGTTACACAGCGGTGTGATCCAACTATGGGACTATCGAATGTGTGTGTTACTCGACAAATTTGACGAACATGATGGTCCCGTAAGAGGAATATGTTTCCATCAAGATCAGCCAATCTTCGTTTCTGGAGGAGATGATTACAAGATAAAGGTAAATTTTTATAAAATTCTTGGCTAAGATCTGTTGCTAAGGACAGCGTTCCAGGTGTGGAATTACAAGCAGCGCCGTTGCATTTTTACTCTTCTCGGTCATCTGGACTATATTCGGTCAACATTTTTCCATCACAAGTATCCATGGATCATTTCATCTTCAGATGATCAGACCGTTCGCATTTGGAATTGGCAGTCGAGAAATTCGATTGCAATTTTAACTGGTATGTTTTTTCTTCTGATTGCTAACTTTCAGTGTTTATTCCTCATTCGCCCTGTTTTAATTTTACCTCGCTTTTCTTTGATTTCGATTTCTTCTCCCTCGAAGGATCTCTTTTTTCTATTTTTTCACTCCCCTCAATCGTTTTTTCACTCTATAAGTCGAGTTTATTGCCGTTTCATCAGTCGGCAAATTCTAGGACATAATCACTATGTTATGTGTGCACAATTTCACCCTTCTGAAGACCTCGTAGCATCCGCCTCACTTGATCAGACTGTTCGCATTTGGGACATATCCGGCTTACGTAAGTTCTTCCATCTTAAAATGTTTTACCAGTTGTCCTTATCCTCATTAACTTGTTTGTTTGAGAGGGAAAAAATTTTTTCCTATAGCATTTTCCTCTATATCATATCAGAGTTTAGGAAAGAAACAGCTACCTGGTGGCGGTGGCAGTGTCCCTAGATCGGGAACAGGACCGCAATCGCAGGCTGATTTGTTTGGACAGCCTGATGTCGTCGTAAAGCATGTTTTAGAAGGCCATGACAGAGGTGCGTTTTTCAAATTTTTCCGAACTTTGGATGTTTTTAGTAACATCATATTACAGGTGTAAACTGGGTGGCTTTCCATCACACTATGCCCATTCTTGTGTCGGGATCCGATGATCGCTTAGTCAAACTGTGGAGATATAACGAGTCGAAAGCGTGGGAGGTAGACATAGTTCTCGATATTAAAGCAAGAATATCGTTTTTCTTGGTGAATTCCTCATATTTTGAAGGTGGATAGCTGCCGCGGCCATTACAATAATGTGTCTTCTGTTCTTTTCCACCCAAAAGCTGAGCTGATTCTCTCTAATTCCGAAGATAAGTCCATTCGAGTGTGGGATTTGCAAAAGAGGACCAGTCTGCACGTTTTCAGGTCTGTTGTTCGCAGAAATTCAGCTTAGACTTCAATCAATACTTATGTCTGCTTTTAAGACACGAGAACGAGCGATTCTGGGTGCTGTCTGCTCATCCGAATCTCAATATGTTCGCTGCTGGTCATGATAACGGCATGATTGTCTTCAAAATTCAACGTGAAAGACCTGCCTACTGCATCGCCGAGAATCTCGCTTTCTATGTCAAGGACAAGCAACTGCGACGTCTTGATCTCACCACCAAGTAAGGCGTTCAGATTGCCTTTTTTTGTTTTCCACGCTCAATAGAATTCTTGCCCTAACACCAGTTTTTTCTCTCAAGTTATTGAGAGCCTTTGAGTCACTTTGTTAATGAATTCTGAATATGCGAAATCTTACCATGAATTCTTTCTTTTTCAGTAAAGACCAAGGGACATGCAAGCTGCGTGCGGCTGCTGCCTTTATGCAACCCTATTATGCGCTGACGTACAATCCTGCCGAGAACGCCTTTTTACTCACTAGTCGCTCTCACAACAAGGAACAATGCTTCTACGACATATATAGGGTTAGTTTGAAGTTTCACTAGATTCACGTTTTAACATTTCGATTGTGGTAGGTCACTGTTGTAAGCTCCAAGGTTTTTGCATTTCTCTTTAGTCTTTAGGATTATTCATTTGAACGAAAGAGTAAATTTCATAATGTGCATCGTTTCAATTTGCTATTATCTGTTCAAGGTCGAAAAACCAGCCGACTAGGTTACAATTTTGATTCATTACTGTTTTAAAGGAACCAGTCTTGATCTGCCTATCACCTAGGACAGAAGTTTTCGTGATTTTGAAGCTGTCATTATATATGTCTTGTCTTCAGGTGCCTAAAGATTCTGACGGAAACACTGAAGCACCAGTGAATCGGTCGCCAGGAATCGCTGCTGTCTGGGTAGCTCGCAATAGATATGCTGTCCTGGATAAGAATCAGCAGGTAACACTTCAACTTTTTTGTGCTTATTGTTTTCGCATAATTTTCGAGCCGGTTTTTTCTTTAAAGATTTCTCTACGTGATCTATCGAACAAAGAAGTACGCAAGATCGAAATGAATATTCCCATTGACGATTTATTCTATGCTGGAACAGGTGTGATTCTGTTGAGAAATGAAGAAGGTCTACAATTGTTTGACGTTCAACAGAAAAGAGTCATGGCACATGTTAAAGCTAGTAAGGTGCGACATCTTGAATATATGCTGTTTATCAGAATTTAACCTCTTATTAGTTTTTTATGGGGTTTACACAGTTACTTGCAGGTGCGGTACGTAATCTGGTCCAAAAATATGGAGTATGGAGCATTACTTTCCAAACATACTCTCACGCTTATCAATCGGAAGCTAGAGGTACTTGTGTCTCTATTTGAATTGCTTTTTGGTTTGTCAGACCTTATTTTTAACGGGGGATTTAGGTGTTGTGCTCCCAACAAGAGTCCACACGTGTGAAAAGTGGTGCTTGGGACGATGACGGCGTTTTCTTGTACACTACTAGTAATCATATCAAGTAAGATCTCCAGGACAATATGGTTAAGTGATAGTGTAAGTTCTATTTACTCTACAGGTACGCTCTGACGGCTGGGGATTGCGGTATCGTTCGTACCCTCGACTTACCATTGTATTTGCTAGCTGTACGCGGTAGTACTTTGTACTGTTTAAATAGGTCAGTTACTTTGCATTTCTTAAAAATCTTTTCTGTCGATAGTCATGAGCTGCATTTGAGTCAATGGTCCTTCCAGAGAGGCAACGCCTGTCGAGGTGCCGATCGATCCGACCGAGTATCGATTTAAATTGGCGCTGATTAATCGACGCATTGACGAGGTAGCTCTGTTGGAACTCGATGTTGTTTAGCTCTATGTATTAGTTGATTACATTCAGGTGTTGAATATGGTGAAAAGCTCAACATTAGTCGGTCAGTCGATTATTAGTTACCTGGAAAAGAAGGGTTATCCAGAAATTGCGCTGCATTTTGTCAAGGACGAGCGAACCCGTTTCGGGCTTGCTCTTGAGTGCGGAAATCTTGATGTTGCTCTCGAGGCAGCTAAGGTCACGATTATATTTGGCTATCCGTTTTAATATTTGGTGCTTCTACGACTTTATACCCTTATGCTGAAGCTTCAAAACTTCAGATTTGCGATGACAAAGCCATATGGGAGGCTTTGGGTGAAGCAGCTCTGATCCAAGGTAATCACCAAGTGGTAGAAATGGCTTACCAAAGGACAAAGAACTTCGAGAAGTGAGTGATTACCCGTTC
Source organism: Haemonchus placei (assembly GCA_900617895.1). Classification (NCBI taxonomy): domain Eukaryota; kingdom Metazoa; phylum Nematoda; class Chromadorea; order Rhabditida; family Trichostrongylidae; genus Haemonchus; species Haemonchus placei. Next base: position 18,476 of record UZAF01017010.1, read on the forward strand.
GGTGATGAACATTGTTAGCAAGGCTAATGAAATTCTCTGCTCAGGCTGTCATTCTTGTACCTTGTTACGGGCAACAGTGAAAAATTATCGAAGATGATGAAGATCGCTCAGATGAGGAATGATGCTCATGGTCATTACCAAACAGCTCTTTACCTTGGCGACATCGAGGAGAGGATCAAAGGTGACCATCTTCAATTCCGGTTTTCTAGTACGCATAAGTCTCGAATACTCTGGTTGGGTGCCGAGTGCACTGCAACTCATGTGAAGGTCAAGATCGAATGCACATTGTATTGGTAGCATCAAGATGAAGAATTACAGCAAAGCAGTAGTTGTTAGCGGCTCGTTCAGACTTAACAATTCGTTATTTTAGTCCTGAAAGGTGTTGGACAGACATCGCTTGCCTATTTGACTGCTGCAACTCATGGCCATGAGGAAGAGGCGAATCTTTTGCGAGCTGAGCTAGAATCGAAGGGGCAGACTATTCCTCCTATTGATCCCAACGCAAAACTTCTGGTCCCACCTCCACCCATTTGCAAGGTATAAATTTCAAATTTCTATGTATTGTATGAATTTTTTCAAAAATGATTACTTGCAGTTGGAAGAGAACTGGCCTCTTCTTGCCACTGCACGAGGTCCGTTCGAACTGCTTGGTCTTGTACCTCCCAGCAAAGCGGGTACCGGAGTCTCCCAGAAACCGGCCGCTGCTGCGTTTGCCGTTGCAGATGATCTTGAGGTAGGTTAGAGTCGAATTTTATTCCGAGCTTCTTTCTGTTTTCATCCAAATAATGATGTCTTCTAGATGGAGGAAGGTGCTGCATGGGGAGAGGAAGGGGATTATCTGGTTGGTGAGGATGGAGAAATTGAAGTGAGTTTGCCGAACACTTCGATTCTCATGGGATGTCCTTATCGCCGCATTCGCTTCAGGTTGACGATGATGATATCCTTGCTGGAACTGCTGAAGAAGGCGAAGAAGGCTGGGATGTCGAAGACGATCTGGCGATTCCTGACATACCTGTTGGAGCTGGATCCGATGGTAGAGTTCTCAGGCTTTTAGTTACTGTCAAGCTTTTTTTGGTCACTGGGCATTGATTTTGTTTTTCTAGATGTTGTGGTACCGAATCGTGCTCAGCCTCCCTCATCACATTGGCCAGCCAACAGCCGTCTTGTGGCTGATCATGTTGCTGCAGGATCGTTTGAATCCGCGCTTCGTCTACTTCATGATCAACTCGGTGTCGTTTACAAGAAGCCCTTCAAAGAGGTTTTCATGGCGACCTATGCTTGGTTTGTCAATTTACTCGGTATTTTACTCAAGTTCGCAGTTCGAATTTATTGAATTTAGCTCACGCGTTTCATTTACTGCATTGCCAAACACCAAGGTGCTTTTCGGTTACCCACTGAGAAATTGGCAAGAGGCCTCTGGAAAGTAAGAAAATAGTTTCATAGTTTTTTTCCATAGGTTACCCTGCTTCATGGATTTTTTTAAAGAAGCGGCCTGCCAGCAGTAGCTGTAACTCTGGCAGATTTGGCTGCACGGCTACAAGGATGCTACCATTTGACAACTGCTGGTAAATTCGCCGATGCCATCGACAAGCTCCGCAAAATTCTTCTATTTGTACCGATGCTTGTCGTCAACTCAAAGCAGGAGGTAATTATTTGTTGTGAAAGTTACAATTTGTAGTTGGTAAGTTCTCTACGGCGACACATCCTCTTGCAGGTAGCCGAAGCAGAACAGCTCATTGAGATTTGTAGAAATTATCTGGTGGGACTGCTTATGGAGATGGCAAGAAAGGTGAGATTGATTACTGTCTATTCATAAACTTTATTCGTTCGAGTTATTTTCTTTAGGAAATTCCGAAGAGCACGCCGGCTGATTTGAAACGGAATGCCGAGATGTTGGCGTACTTTACACATTGTGAACTACAGCCAGTTCATCGGATTCTCACGTTAAGAACCGCCATAAATGCTTTCTTCAAGTTGAAGCAGATGCGAACATGTGCATCAATGTGCAAACGGCTTTTGGAACTTGGTATGCACCTTTAACTTTTTATTCTATTTTTTTGGGTTTTATTCATTTCTGGGTCAAAATCGAAAGAATTGAATACATTTAACGTATGGCACACCAAACTGATTTTTCTTACTTTTCTCAAGGTCCAAAGCCCGATGTAGCAGCTCAGGTTAGAAAGGTGTTAGCAGCAGCCGAACAGGACAATAAGGATCCCAACCAGGTGAGTAATAATCTAGTTTTGATGTCATTAAGTCTCAATTGATGGGATTTGAATTTAATTGCTGATTTAGTTGGCCTACGACGAGCACAATCCATTCGTTGTCTGTTCACGTAACTTTGTACCATTATACCGTGGAAAACCTCAGTGCAAATGCCCATTCTGTGGAGCGTCGTTCTCTGTTGGTTTGGAGGGTACCGTATGTGATGTGTGTCAGGTAGCAGAAATTGGAAAGGATGTCATCGGGCTCCGGATTTCTACACTCCAAAAATAAAAACTGCTCGTAAAATAAGATGCACTCACTTGTTTTACCTTTTATATTGTATAGGGGTTGCCGTTGCTTGTTATCGTTATAATAGCCATTTATTTATTGTAGATAAAAAAGCCACAGTACTATTCACTATACTCATCAAGGCACATCCCATTTTTCTCGGTAGGAAACGCCGTCACATAATACGGTGGTGTTCCCCTCCGGCTGTTATGGTTAAGGGTTATAATATACTTGAGAGAGCTATTTATTGTTAAGATCACGGTTGAACAATCCAATTTTCTCGCTATATTTATTTTCGTGCTTTTAAAATATGTGATAATTTCGACTGTTTGATCAATGTGATAAAAGTTTTTGTTTTCTTTGTTCTTTGTTTGAAATTGGGGATAGAGTAAGTGCTAGTATACTTGTTAAGCTCTACTATACCGGAAATTTTCTTCTTTGTTTGGAATCAGGAATAGAGGAAGTACTGGTATACTTGGTAAGCTGTACTATACCGGAATACAGTAGTTTCAGAAAACCGAGGCATGTCAGTGCGCAGTACAGTACTCGTGGAGAGCCAGTTGAAATTACCGTAGCATGGGATGTAATTAGGAGTTCTCCAATTGGTATGCCGTGTACGTGCGTATCTGAGGTGAGAATTTCTCAACAGGTTTCTGAAGATAGTACTGACTCAGTTTGACTTTTTCCTTACAATTAGCCCTGCGTATAATGCGTGCTCTGTAAAGCGTATGGCCGATTTCAGACCTCGACTTCCGTCCGTCCGTCCGTCCGTCCGTCCGACGCGTGCGTGCTGCAACACGACACTGGAACTTGTGCCAGCGCTGTCAACACTGCTCTAGCGACCACCGTCGCACGCACGCGTCGGACGGACGGACGGACGGTCGGTCGTCGAGGTCTGAAAGCAGCCTATGAATGAGAAGTGTAGTGTTAGCTACTCATGCTCTCCGCAATTTTTCTGCCCCATAGGACCGAGTGGCAGGGTGAAAAGGGAGCTCCTACGGTAATCGCCTAGCTTGGCGTTATTCTGAGAAGATTAGCAATTCCTGGATGAAATTGGCTTCCATCGTTGTTAACTGTTAGAAGTTTTTATTGCAGGAGTTCGGTACAGACAGTTACAGAGTCACCCTTCCGATCAAGCAATGCGGCATCGTTTCTTCCTATTATGTGAGACAAAGAATGACTTCAGATCAAGGCCTGTGGAAGGACTTTGTGCAGACTGGCTGAGAGCGTGAATGTGCTCGGCATGTCCTTGTAAGCGCTCTATACGCTCGATACAGCAAAAAGTGAATTGCAGCCCACTAGCGGTGATCTGTGGCTTATTCTCGTTATATTTGCTACTTGTGGGTACAACTCACGAATTCATAACTCTTTTTAAGCTTGCAACTATTTATTTTATACAAACGAATCGGTTCTTCATTATGCACTTTTCGAAAACTAAACGATTCCGAGTTCCTATTATTTCTTCTTTGAACCTTTTCGAGTACTGAAATTGATTGCTGAGGTGTAGAAATATGAGCAAACCTATACAGCTTCGCTTACCCCTCGCTGCTACTCCCTTTTCTTCTCTTATCTTTCTTAGATTTTCTATTCCTGAAAAGAGCTCATTTAGATTTATGGTGTTTGGCGACTTGTGTCTTTGAAGACGATTTTTGTGGTTACGGCTGTCCGAAAACCACGTAGAAGAATACGGATCGCTGGACTAGCGGATAAATAGACATGGTGAGGCGTTTCAAGCGCAGAAACATAGGAAATGGATGGCAGTTTTTCCGAGCAAGGTGGAAGGTATTTCCACTCGGATGTGGTTGATTTGATCTGCAAGGCTATATTTTTGATGACATACCTGGATGTATCGGTCTGTCCTGTTCCAGTATGAGTATCTTGTTTAGGAGGAGGCTTCTTGGCAGGTGGCAGAGGAGGTTTCTTTGCAGGCAACGCGAAATAGTCATCTTTTGAACCCACTGGTGGTGGAGGTCGTGGACGTGGAGGTGGAGGTGGTGCCTGAGGCGGAATTTTAGGTGGTTGTGGTGGTGGTGGTGGTGGACGTGGGAAATTGGGAGGTGGTGGAGGAAAAGGCGGAGGTGGTGGTGGCGGAGGAGCCGCTGGAGCCGGTGGGGGAGGCGGCGGAGGGGGATCACCTCCCAATTCGCCCATCATTTCATATGCATCTCCCATATTTCTGGATCTGAAAATGGTAGGTGAGATGAAGGGGACCATCTTGTCCGTAATACTATCCTGACCAGCATTGAACCGATCAAGGAGCGTGCACACTCAAGCTTTTACCTAGGTTAATGAGACGAGTTATGTTCGACCTCTAGCTGGGGTGAGAAGAATATAAAAATGAACCATACCCACTGCATCTACATTTGGAAAATATTGTTCCTGATAATGAAATCATTGGACGGAGGTGGTATAGCGGCAAGTGGCGCACTATCACACAGACAAGGTTACGGGACTGAATCCGAATCGATATCCGCCTTGGCTTTCCCAGCCTCCCATATCTTCGGAGACGGCTGATTGCAAATCAGGAAGAGACATAACTGCTCCACGTATATTACGCTGAGTGGCCGGCGAGGAATCCTCAGATATGTGATGCAGATCAAATTAGACCGTAGGGTCTTTATGACTCTCGTTATGACTTTATCTTTAAAAATCACTCTATGAGCAAGAGCGGTGACCACTTCTTTTCTATGCTTCCAATTTACCCACTTGATTAGGTAATGATGATGTTTGCACAGAATTTGTAGGAGAAGGGATAGGAGTGTAAAGCTAACGGCACTTCTACAACTGACTCCGAAAAAAGACCTCGTGCCTCCTAACCAGGCTTCATTGAACATAGTGAATGATCAATGTTAAGGTCTGCCTGAATCCATTATGTCGATTTGAACCGTTGAGACTACAGGTGCACTATTTCACCAATTCGTCGATCCCACGGCCTCGATCCGGATATTTTTCCATTGATAACAGGGTTCGAATATGCGTCGCTACGTAAACTGAACGTCTCACCTTTTCTATCTTTTGATTGCCATTCACAGCAACGATTGTAGCGGGAAATTGTGGTATGGGTCAGGAGGCACCAACGCTCTCGTCACGGAAAAATTGAATCATCCTGTCACGAATCGGGAACCCCTCATTCTTTGGACCCATTCGTCATTTTGCTTATGGAATAGGAAGTGCTTTGGCTCTTGAGATCGATGTAGGCCTAAGCCCATCAAGCCATCCATCCCTCCGGGTACCAAACTCGTCTGGGGGATAAAAGCACTGGCTTGTAAATCGCCTGGCCAACGCAAGAGATACGCGTTCAATACGCCACTATGATTCTGAATAGAAGTCGAACGCATGGGCGCATCCCTCTGACGGAATGTACTCCCCGAGCTTTCCCTTCTATCCTTTATTCAGAACCTTACTTTAAACCTTCTTGGCTGAAGTAATCAGTTAGAAATTGGTGGAGCCCTCTGACTGCCGTTGACTGTTCAGAAAGTATAGAAAAAAAATTTTGCGGGAAGCTCCAAAGAGAGCCTCGTGAGCATAGTGGCAGAGAGGAACATCGCTTCTCGGAATCTGAATACAACGGGGCATTGAGGTTGTGGATCAGGAGGCATCGGTGAGGTTGTCGCGCCGAAACTAAGTGGACTAGCATAGCACTACCGACTAGACTGCTTACCATTAGTTCCCAGGAAGTAATGAGGAAAAGAACAAGGAGAGGCTTGGAAACTACATTTCTCCTCCAACTGCTACTGAACTAATACAGCTGGTTCCGATGTGAGGTGTAGGACCATTTCGGCTTCTATTCTGACCTTAACGAGTCACCTACTTAGTGCCCGTTGGAGTACTAGCATTGGAAGCTATGAGTTGACCGATTGTGAGCTGCAATAGGGTGGAGATCGTTTGTTTCCTGTTTTTGATTTCAGTGATGACTGTAACTTGTGACTCATTTAAAATTCGCAATAATTTATTTTATTCAAACGAATCGGTTCTTCATTATACATTTTTTCTTTCTTCGAAGACAAAATCATACAATTATCAAGGCTTTCGCTTCCTTTCCGAACCTCTCTTTGTACTGAAACTGATCTATTTAGTAGTAGAAAATTTGGTAAACTTGATGACTACTACTTACGCTCTTACGCTCCCTTTTCCTTTCAACGACTTTTTCTTTCTTTTACTGAAAAAATGACGTTAAGTAATTAGCACTTAATTGTAATTTGAGAGTAAGACCAGCCACAATTCCTGAGAATCACGCGATCGCGTACGCCACGCGTGCACCTGCACCCCGGGAAGGTTCCACATGTAATAACGTGGTGTAAGTGATAAAGTCGATCAATAATTCGCTCTTCCACGTTTTTCATGTGAATGGTAAGCCCAGCGCTTGTCGGTCGCTCTCAAGCTCACCGGCATTTTGTAAACATCCCTATTACCAGGTCTTTACATGTGTCTACAAGTGAAAAGCGATCGTTTGCCTGCTATGGAATATCGATTTATTAAATCGAATTCTTCAGTTTGATCGATTGAAGAAATCGATTTTTTCATTTTCTCGGCTCAATGAAATAATTTATCTACAGTTATTATTGTCAATGGTGGTTCGTTGCCAAGTATCTCTTTCTAGCTCCCTGTAATCCATCATATAGTCGAGGTTCTCTGGTTGTTTCTACCCGCCCTGCATAAATGGCACTTGTATGCGCGCAAAATCGATACCTATTTCAATGTGCGTGGTTCGGATATAAGGGGCTGAACGATGTAGTTTTATAATTTCAATAAGCCAACTGCATATCATCAGCAGAGAACTATAAACATACTCGATTAACCCTGCTTCTGTTCCAGGATGCTGCTGAGTGGCTGCTTGAGTTGGTGCTGTAGCATGAGGGGGCGGAGATGTAGGATGGGCACCGGCGGCAGGTGGTTGGGGATTGGGTGAAGGCTTAGGTGATTGAGGTGGTTGGGGACCATGAGGTGGCGGAGGTGGAGGATGGGCACCAGCAGGTGGCTGAGCAGGGGGCGGAGGCTTAGAAGGCTGAGGTGCAGGTGGAGCCGGCGAACCAGGCGGTGCAGGTTGTTGAGCAGGTTCTGGTGGAGGTGGCGGTGGAGGAGGTTCATTAGACAAACTGCCCATCATTTCATACGCGTCTTTGTCACCCATCTTTCTGGACCTGAAAAGAGAGAGTACTGATCAGAGTCATCGAGTTAGGTTCATCTACTTGTTGCTGGATGGGCGAAGCGAGCTGAAGAAGTCGAACCTCTTACCGTGATCAACAAGAAGAGTTATGTGTGACTTCCAGTTGGGGTAAAGATGATTAGAAAAATGAACCATACCCGTACCATTCATTTTTGGGGAACCCATTCGATCGCAATGAATGACTAACATGGATTGGTATCAGACGGTAATGAATATCAGGTGATATCGTTCATTCTAGTCTACCACTGGAAGAACATTGTTTAACAGCCTTAGGAATTCTCATGTAGAAGTATTTGAGTGTTCCAGGGTTTCATGGATCTCCCACATGGAATGCGCTACCCTGATACCCTGGGTACAACGCCTCATTGCTACCAGACGGATGCTCCTGACCCACTCTTGTTGACCAGCGGTTCAATAATAATTACTTGATCGGCATCTTACTCCGCTGACTATGCCTTCATGCGATTTTCACTGACTATTTTCAGTCTTTCTCTTTCCGGTCCTTTATAACTATTTTTCTGAGCGCAAGACCTCCTCAGAGTCCCTTCCTTTCCTGTCTTATGAAAAATCGCTCTTTATACTTGGAGGACTTGCTCAAGCGTTTTCGAGATTCTTCCCGCTGAAAATCATGCCCACATTGGCAATGGGATCGGCCGTAAAGTGTGTCAACGTCTTTGCTTTCTATTTTTTGCTATCACCTGCAGCTTCCTCTCATCACCAGCAGCTATCTTCTACTATAATTTCCATTATTTGGAGTTTATAATGTTTCCGCCAGATGTTTGGTGGCTGAATGTTTGTGTTGTTGTTGTTGATTGTTTTTTGATAGATCGTGTTTTTTCATCGTGTCATTTCTACGATTTTGAACGTACCCCGCTTCGTACGCATAACGAGTATCGCTTACGTGCACGTGCACGAAGTCACTGCTTTTAAAATAGGTTGACTATTGAGATTTGCAAGGAACCTTAACTATGAGATGGCTCCATTTACAAAAGAGACCGTCTCATAGTACAGTACAACCACAGTAGTGCGATTTCTGCTCTCTACTTTTTATATCTAGAGGAAAACATTGCGACAAAGCTGCATTAGATTGCCAAGATAAAAAAATCAACCTTAAGCACAGGAAGTATAGGAAGTATGCTATAAGATCATTTTAAAATTCAAACAATTTCGCTCAAGTGAAAAGCCTGTATAGAAGCGAATGCCCATAATCTGAAATGAATATGGAGATTACCTATTGTCAGGTACTACTTTCATCTAACATTTCTTTTGCTCGGAAGTAGTGTACTGGCAAGAGGTTCACAATCACACATGCCGGTTCATGGTTTGTATCTCGTGTCAGCGTCTGCCCAGACCAACCAAGCTTTCCATCCTTCGGGGGTTGTTTATTTGGTACTGAACCCGTCTGGGAGGAGAAAACACTGATTTTTATATCGGTTGGTCATCGGATTTCATTGTATAGCTCAAGATCGCGTCCAATACGCCATTACGATTTTGAATGAAAGTCGAATGGGAGTAGTATCCCGAAAATGGGATCGATCAGCGCCAAAGACTTTGCCTTTTCTATTGTCCTTAAATGGTTACTTCTGAATTAAGCTTTTGAAAAGACCTGTCTATTGTGATCTTGTATTTTATATTTCTCAGGTCCATATTTTAATTATTTTTTCGGTTTTGCGTCATTGAAAAACGTTTGACAGCTTTGAATGGCTGGTCTATCTGATCTCTGACCGTAGTCATTAGTCGGCTTCCGTAAGTGATGTTTATCAAATGACGAATGGATGAAAATATTGATATGTCTAAATAGAGTGAATTTTTGGTCGAAGACTTCCGCTCTGGACAAACGAGCCGCACCTGTTCAAATAGGCAATTGATACGGTACTTAAACCAAAGAGGAAGTATCATGAGCACACGGAATGCAGGCCTTGATCCTTGCCCTACTGGCGACCGCCGCCTGGTGAGTTCCGAGTACCTCTTCACGGGTTTTGTAAGTTTTAAAATTTGTCTGTATTCTTTGCAGGGCGGATCTCCTCGAGGATACAGTCTTACTGGCGATTGAAACGGCTCGATTGAATCTGGCTGAACGTGAAAAGGAAGCTCCCATCGTTGTTGGTAAGTTATTCATAAGCACCAGGAATTCATAAGGTTGCTAGCTGTGCTAGCATATGGGTAAAAACTCGAATAGTATTGAGGCTCCTGTCAAGACTTTAGGACTTTCAGAGTTTGAGGCTTCCTTATACTGCCGAATGCATAGCCTCAACTTCGGTAACTCCAAAGGCCCTTGAATCAGAATTCTTATAAACCCAGGCAGGCCCTGCCATAAACCAACTTCAAAATGCTTTCGAATCCGAAATCAGTCATGGCAGTTCTGGTTATGACAGGCTATTTTGCCCCTATGGTAGACCAGCCTTACCGCTATACCGTATTCTGACAGGGTTCTCGAGAAACATTTGGAGGGACAAAACTTCAGGAATTAGTCGGTCGGAAGTCAGTGTGGTTTGATTCATTTTGAGAGATTCGGGAATTGAAAAGGATCCAAATCATGCCGACTAATATTTAGGGTCAAGTTTACAGTGATGAGCTTACAATATCCTCACATTTCGAGTTAACCAGCTCTAGAAGAAATTCGACTTTTCCAGGTACCATCATGGAAACTCAGAAAGCAAATGGTGAGTCAGAATTAGAGCAGCTCAAGGGAGATTTTCTGTCGGAAGTGACCAAGGTAAGTTGAAACCAAATATTCACAAAAATAGTCAAACTCGAAACCAATTGGGCATTCATGGAATTTCATCACGTTCAACAGGGTAAAAGTTACGATCCCATGTAATCGTAGCCTGCAGAGTCTTGGGCCAGGGTTCTTTTCTTTATGTTAAGGCAGAAGGAGTGAACAATTTGATGGAGAGTTGTAAACAAAATGTTTAGCAGTTCGAGACAGTTAAACAGAAACATTTAATACTCCTTGAACTCTTGAATTAACCACGAAAAGACCCATTATACCCACAGGATCCGTTCAGAAAGTCCAATAGTGTGGACTGGGTCCTTCGCTTTCCTTGTTTTTTTTTCTTATTATCAGGATATCAAATGATTCCAGTGACCCTCTCAGGCCCAATTTGATATTTTTATGAACGCGTATGCAAAAAGTTGCAGATCGTAGTGGAAAAGCTTGGCGTCGAAGTTCTGGATGAACTCAGCGAGGTTGACATCGATAGTCTTCTAAAGGAAACTAGCCCAGCTCGGAGAAAGCGTCAAACTTCAGGATGTGGCACGACCGACTGCACCAGTCCAAGCAGGTGACGGTGATAGACTTGTAGAGAATAGAGTAGCTATAACTATAAACTACATAGTTTGTTAAGTAGAAGAATTGACTTTTATTGTAAAGAGAGTGGCCGGAAAACGCTGCCACAGACCACAAGTAACAAAAATTTTCATTTTTAGATTATGCTACATAGTCGGCCTTCATTCGGAGGCGCAAAAGTGTTTGATTGGTCCGTCTTTTAAATGTATGGACCTTTTTCGGCTACTCTTTTTCACCGTTTTCGTACGCTTCGCTATCAAACACCGCTGCGGCTTTGAATGGAAGTTATTTGTGTGGCGCACTCTGAAGCAGGAAATTCTGATGTATTTCCCGCATGATGTGAACTAGGAACTCCGATCTCATCTTTTTATTACAGTAACTCATTTCGAACAATCACCGGTAAATGTAACAATGTCAAGAATCCGATGCAGGGAGCTGCTGTAACTCCTGTTCGTCGACTTCTTGGAAAAGCTAGTTACGCGGATGGTGGGCTATTTCCAGCAATTGAATTAGAACGGCACAAATAAGTTATTTCGAGGGACAATGATGGGGAGGGTGGTTCGAAGAGCGATAGTTCTTTATCAAAATGCAGGATCTAGGGTTCGAGTTTTGAATCAGTACACGCTCAGGGAAACCTGGTATACCATCCCTACGGATTAGATCGGTAACACACCCATCTGGGGAGGGGTAATAGCACGGAATTTACTTAGCTTGTTCCGGTTCGTCCCCGGACAGTTAGGTGTTTAACGTTAACGTTGCGAATGGTCGCAGGACCCTTGTCGTGTAACGTAGTCGTGGGTACTTTCATTCACATCAGTTATAACCGTGAAGACTGTAGCTCGATTTCAAAGCAGCTATCTATTCTATCTAAGATCCTGTTTCCTTAGTTAGGCTTATAGGAAGAAAAGGTGATTCCTCGCCAGTAGGGAATAGAGATGGAACCTTTTTCTATGCCTCGGAATATTAAGAATCACTGAATTTGTTGCAGGGTTCAACCGGATCCGAACCAAAGGCGCCAAGGGAACCGTCCTTCCATCAACAAGAGAAATATCGAACAAGATTCACCAAGAAGTAGAGTGCATTTCGTGATATTTTTCATAGATTAGCGCTTGGACTAGTCGCCAGTTCCCTTGTTTTCATGAAATATCTCTGAACAAAAACAGGTCACCATAACTTGGTTTTCGAAGCTTCAGAGACTGGCCAGCATTGTAAGAGATCTTTAGCATCCCGAAAATCTAGTTCCTTTCAGGGAGCAAAGCCGGCGTTTGACTACTCCAGAAATCATTTCTATATGCAATTCGGGCAGTGGATCGCTCACGACATCATCTTCATGCCCTCATCTGTCGGTCAGTTCATTAAAGTATCTTTTGAAGGGAGGAATGACAGGCTTCGATCGGTTTCTTCATGTAGTCGAGGGTTTCTGAACTTTTGTCGGTTTGTTGGCAGCTTTGTATCTATTTCTCATTTGACTTTGAAGGTCCACTTGGCAAAACGCTGGACTGTTCATCGTGTAACTCACCGTCTTTGAGTGAAAACTGTGCTCCGATTCCAGTACCTGATGATGATCCCTACTTCAAATCTACTAGTACTAGAAGGTAAGCTCATATACTCAAAGAAAGCAAGCCCTGAACAAAACAGGTGTGAGATCTTAACAGAACCTGTCCCTGCAGATGGAATACCAAAATTCGGGAGTATTTCTTTTGATCTAAGCATAAGTACTACTTGGCTTCAGAACTTGAAAAAAACTGAATTTCGAGAAATTTTCGAGGCTTTTAGAAATAAATTGAAAATTCTATGTCGTCTTGGCACTGCGTATATAGTGATATAATTACGATCGTCCTATGTCTTTGTTCCACTTGCTAGGTTTTTTTTTTTGATTTTTCTAAATTGTTATAGTGGAACTGGCCCTCATGACCTGTACAAAGTTTTCGGTGGAAGGTTGAGCTGATGATTTTTCGCATCGAATGAACGGTTCGCATTCCGATTTCTAAAGCTCATTCTATAGGAGACGTCGTCGTCAGGACAGAAGGGGCTCAAGGGATTCATCGCATCACGATGATAGGAATTCAAAGGAAAACAAGTCGGACGGTGGAAAGAAGTCGGAAAGTGGAACTTCCAGATGTCTTCGACTAACACGTGCCTTAAATGCTCAAAAAGGGCTTGGAGTAAGGACACAAATCAATCAGGTACGAACTCTCTTCAATTTTTTGTTAAGCTTTTTCCAGACCTGAAANAAAGAAACATTTTTGGATTTTCTTGCTTGCACTGAATTTGTATACCGAAAGCTCTCAAGGATTAGGATTGACTATCGAATTGACTGTACTGATGTGAAGGTGTTCAGATTCTAGCTGCATACACCCCTCCCAAATTCGAAAGCTCTGGTTCTACGCTTACGAACTGCGTAAAGTCTGGTATTGCCTACCTGAGCGGAGTAGCGGAGTCCAGTCCTGCCATTTACAATTAGTAGCCCTATCCCGCTGCTTGCATACTTCAAACTCGATGGCCCTAGGTGTCAGGGAACAGAAGTTATACTCTTCCGGACACACACATACGCACACATACATACACACATACGCATAGCCATACATGTACAGGTACACATATACAAACCAATGCGTTTTGTATGTAGAAGAATTTGTATTATTTTCTCATCCAGGTATATTTTGCGATCCCTTCAAGTGAATTCATTTCGTTGCGCATTTGCGTTACATATGATTTGGAATCCCGGATCGATGCCCGCCTAGGCCAACCAAGCCTTCCATCCCTCCGGGGTCGGTTAATTGGTACCACACTCGTCTNGGAGGATAAAAGCACTGACTTGTACATCGGCTGGCCACCGCAAGTCATTGTATGGGCCACATACACACTCATTACGCCACTACGATTTTGAATGGAAGTCGAGTACGGCGGCGCATCCCGCGACGGGATTGATTAACGCCAAAAACTTTATCCTTATCCCTTTGATTTCATATCAATGACCTGAAACCCATCCCTACCCTATTTTCCCAAAACAAGCAACCTGGCCTTCGTGAAAGGTATTGTCAAGGGATTGGAACATTTCTCCAAGATAAACTTTTATAGCGCAGACTGATATACTTGTTAGATTTTTAATTCGGAAGAGTACAAAGTTTGGGGTATAAAATCTGAGACTAGGGCTGTTAGGGTCTCGACGCTGAAAAGTTTCAGATATATAATGTCTAATGGTCCTGTTTGTGGTTGTTATTGAATTACCATATCTTTTGTTCCGTTCTTTTTCTGGTAACTTATCTTTGTTTATAGTATTTATCCGATTTCTAGAATACTCATTTCCTCGATTTGTCGGCAGTTTATGGCTCCGAAGAGTGTGAAGGAGCATCAGTACGATCGTTTGTTGATGGCAAATTGTCTACGTATAGCAACAATGGAGATATTTTACCACCTCAAAAGAAAAATGTACGTCTTTTTCTTAAATCTACTCCCATTATGTTTCTACTTCTCGTGGAAATGCGCGTGGGTAGTAGAGATGAAGCAGAATTGTGTGCAAAGAGGTCTCGTTCACATTTCTTAGCTTTCTGGTTTTTTAGGACTCGAACTGTTTGTCGAAAGCACCCCAATACTGCTTTACCACCGGCGACTTCCGAAATTCGCTACACCCTGGACTGGTACCATTGCACGGACTCTACATTAAGGAACACAATAGAATCGCTGCTTTGTTCAAACGAAGCAATCCATCATGGACTGACGAGCAAATATTCCAGGTATGTAGATCGTAGGATCATGAGCGGACTGGATTCTTCCTCTCAATACAATCATTGTTCACAGTGAAAATGATAGGAAATGTGGTTGAAGTCTACTTGTATACTGTAAAAGAGAAAGGGTAGATTGACTGTCTTCCCCGGGACTGAAAGGTCACTTCACGGTCGAGTGAACCGTATCACGAGTCACCTCTAACCCCGTACCCGTAGAGTAACCCGTGCGAAGTTAGATCACTTTATCGATTACGCTGATATACTCTGATAGAGTGGTAGAGTAGAAGAGTTTCGTAGAATTTTCTATGTCCTCTTAAGAATATTTGGAAATGGCTTCCTGGTAGATATACCACACATGGTATGGCTGGCAAAATTCGAGAGTTTCAGGGCCCTTCCGGTTTTTGCTAGAATTGCATCTTATCTGGATAAAATCTTGTAACCATATATGAAAATATTTTTACTGTATCTTTTGAGTTTTTACGATTACCAACGGAATAACTTCTAGGAAGCTCGTCGTGTGAACATTGCCCAGTATCAACACCAAGTCTACTCCGAGTACCTTCCTTTGGTAGTTGGCGATAAACTCTATAATAATTTCGGCTTGAAACCGCTGAAATCTGGATTCTTTACTGGTGAATTCATTTGACCACCTACTTGCTATCTGAAAATGAACTTTCTTGTTCCAGGTTACTCGTCCTCAGTGAACGCCGCTCTCTCGGCAGAATTCGCCGCTGCTGCATTCCGTTTTGGGCACGGCCTGGCTAGGAAAGACTTCCCAAGGTGAGCACCTTCTACGTTGTTCTCGGTCAAATCTGTTCAGTTCGGGCCAGTTTGAAATTGAACCCATTCTCAACTTAAACAAAGTCTTAGTGCAAAGGAAGGACTTCGCGCCTCATTTATAGTCGGGTTTGGTGGAGTGGGTCCGTTCCACTCACCGAGCCAATCGGTTCTTAGTTAGTTGTCTCGCTGCGCTTTAGTTAGTTGTCCAGCGCTTTGACTTGCCGTTATAGACTTTAAACCGTTGGTCATTCGCATCTATTCAGCCTCGTTACAGAGTCACCAACAGCAACAGAACAGCTGGCTCGACAGTCGATCTTGGCAGTAACATCTTCTATGTGGACTCTCACTATGCAGCGAATCAAGGAGGACAGGCATCGTTTATTGAAGGTAACCTGATCATTTATTTTCATGTGAAAAAGCATGGGAGGAGGCCAGAATAGTGAAATATTCAGTAACTAGTTACTGCTATTTCATGGTTCAAAGGCACAGTTCACGATAAAAATAGTTTCTGGGATTTTCAATGATTGGCCCTCGTGTATGCCTGGACGAGTTTCACCGGCATTGTAGAGGTTGCACCGTTCACAAGGGAACCCATGTAGGAAGTTCAAACTACTTGTCATGACCCATAGGGACAGTGAAAAGCAGTTCTGTACATTTTTGGCTCGATTTAGTCGGCTCTTTGTGCAACTGCAACAACTGAATCTCGTCCGAATTCCCCTTATATGTTATTTCCTTCATGGTAATCTCGTTCAAGCTCTATTTTTCTTACTTTTGAAGTGCTATATTTTTTCGAAATCGGCGAGTTCTCTCGCTCCCTTCACTACCGATGAACTATTCCCAATCTATACATCCGCTTTCGAATAAAAACAGATACCTCAGAAATATCGTGAACTGTGCCTTTAAATAAGAAGGAGCGTAAATGAAGTGGCGTTCAGGAGCCTTGGTCATATCTTTGTCTGTTCATGCTTTCAGGAATGATGCATCAGCCAGGGATGAAACCCGACAACGAATTTTCGTTCCCTATCAGAAATCAGTTGTTCGAAATTCGCGGTCAACCAGGATCTGGAGTGGATTTGGTGGCGGTCAACATCATGCGAGGGCGAGACATCGGCCTATTTCCCTACAACGAATACAGGTAAGCCATATACTCCATCTTCTCGGTGCATTTGACAAAACTTTTTCTTAACCTGCGGCAATGAATATGGTTTTTTTTCGCGTTGGAACTTTGAATAGAGGTGATAATGAAATGGGTTTTGCTGAAGCACTTGCACTGGGGTGAAAAAACTTTTTTCATTTTTTTTTTTGTTGCCGAGGGTCATTCCTACTTTCTCCGATGGATTTTTGAATGCCATTTATCCTGAGAACAAGTTTTATGATTTTTTAAAATAATTTTAAGTACAACGATAACAAAAAGTTCTAAAGCTGACTTCACTGTAAGACTATTTAGCTTGAGAAAACCCAAAAACACTTGTTTTTACAAGGTTGGCGAGTTGTGGGCAAAACTTCGGTTTTGCACGAGACTCGAACTTTTCCTTGTACTTTTCGGACACTGTGCTCCTTGATCATTACACTACCGAAATTCCGCTGATTGTTTCAATTTTGAAGTTGCTGATTTGATTCTAATAATTTTGCTAGGGGTGTGGTTGGCTTCTTTAGACGCACTTAGGACCAAACAGTTTCAAGTCTATGCTACCCTTTCTTAAAACGCAGCACCTCTACTTTCAAGCGATTAAAAATAAATACAATTCGTGAAGCTCATTTTCAGCGGTTAGCAAGCAGTGAGCAAAAGTATGGCAGCTAGCTAGCATTCCATTCAGTTGCTCTATTCCAGATCTCTGGTAGGGCTCAAGAAAGCGTCATCCTTTGATGACCTCAGAAACGAAATGGACTCTTCAAATGTAGAAGCCCTAAAACGAGTCTATGCTGATGTGAACGACATTGATCTCTACACTGGTATCATCCTGGAGAGACCAACACCAGGAGCAGCCGTAAGGGAGATTTGCTCAGCTCATCCCTTGTCTAGAGGATCATGAATCGCTTTGTTGCAGATTGGACCTACTGGGGGCTATATGATTGCCGAGCAGTTCTCCGCCTTAAAGAAAGGTGATCGGTTCTACTATGAAAATCAGGTGGCTTCGACGAGAGGACTCAAAACTGGTATGGCTTTACAACTCTGGACCCTATTTCGGTTTTTTTGAGTTTTCAGTGGCGTATGTCTTAGTAGTAAAAGAGTGCAGGGAGTAACTAAGTGATTGTTCTCTAACCATGTATTGAATAACAGTCTCGTAGCTCAGTAGGTTAGATAGGCCAATAGACCCTGAAATCTCTGTCCCTATACCATGGGCATGACCATTTAGGGATAGGAATTGTTCGGAGTTGTTTGGTTCTTTTCGAGCTTCCGATTGTGCCCTCAGGACCTTAAACTTTGAGGAAATCTGTACAATTCACTGGCTCTTATGTTGTAAACCAAACTTTCGGACCGTATTCCAGTCAGTAGATTTCTCTTTTTTACCGCAGTTCTTCATTATCTGTAGCGCGTCCTCACTAGCCTCACCATTTCTTAATTGTATACAACCCTATGACATTACTATCGTTTTATTGCCCAAGCTCTAATTCAATTTCTTTCAGTACAAGCCAATATGCACTTATCTTTTGTTTACAGAGGAATTGGACGCTGTTCGACGAACGCGTTTATCAAAGGTCGTATGTATGAACACAGCCGGCATGGAAACTGTGGGAGAGGAAGTGTTCTCTCTGTAAGTGAAAAGTATGATAATAGATGATAGCAGCCGATACCAATAGCATTGTCACTGAAATCGCCTCGGTTTCCAGAATGTCTGAGCGAGTTCCGTGCAGCTCTATTCCTGAAATCGACATTCGTCCCTTCACATCGTCACCTCCCCCGCCACCGCCACCATCACCGAGAAGAAATTAGTCAACGCTGTATGTAAGGCTGGTATTTCTAGCCAAAATAAGGGTCGTCGCTCAATAATAAAGAGTTGCTCAGCATTGATCAGATTACTATCATCGTACTTTTGTCTTGGTGTAAATTCGATTGAATGCAACTCGAAGCGACGAATCCTAGCTTGATCATTTTCTTCTTAAAGTTTGCGGTCGAAAGGGGGACGGTACGAACGTGCGTCCGAGGGTGCGCGCGGCAAATTGCGCGGCGAAGTTCGTGACGACTGCGGCGCCAATTTTCGGGGCACAAACTCGCAGTAGTGTAGTTTAGTAGGGTCAGATAATTCCCCTAATCCACTCTATTTCTAATTTGGGCCCCAATGATTGACGCCAAAGTCGTTCAAATCATTACGAACTTCGCCGCGCGCATCCTCGGACGCACGTTCGTACACATACCCGCGGAAGAATGACAGACGGGGGAACGATGCAGAATATGAGGATTTATGTTCACTTTTCGGGTTTTTTTCACGGTGGCTGCTCTGAAGGCACAAGTCACGATAAAGATGGTTTCTGAGACTTCTCCCTAGCCCCCTAAGTCAGCACAATGGATGCTGTCAGGTCGAAAAACCCCTGGGTAGCGCGTAATAAAGGCCCCACTACCAACTTAGCCGACGAGCGCACCCCAAGGTGGACGAGTTGTTACGGCGCTGCAGAGGCTATGGTGATTGCACCATACGCCGGCGCCATCGACAATAGCGCGAGCGGCTAACTCAAATGGTCAAGACACGAATCTGCTATGGCAGTTAGTTAACGCTACCGCCCAATGTTACGTCAAGCTTAGCGTTGGTAGATGAAGGGTCCAGGCTTAATAGTCTGTGGCTGCGAGCGCGTTGAGGTGGCAAACAACGGCACCCAACATGTGGCGCATTCTGTTCGAGTGAAACATATTCAATCGTAAACGATGTCTTTATTCAAGAACATCCTCATGTGATCGATTCATACGCACATTTCAGCACATTGGTCCGCCAGAAAGTCGACATTCCGGCTTGCATTAACGGCAAGCACTTGATGAACGATATCAGGCGGAAAGATCGACAATAGTACTGTTTCTATTTCGGAATCGATAACAGCCTTCTTAAGATCCACGTCTTCATCATGAGGAGTATTGTGATTGTAGCTAATTTCTTCTTCTGAAGATACATTATTTGTTGGCCTTTGTGAGCCAACGTTGAAACCTTCTGCAACACTAAAACCATTCCGTGACTGCAACCCATCTGCCTCTTCTACTCCATTATCTCCACTTGTGGAAACTCCACTCGGTCTGAGCTCATTCGAGGAAGGTTCATCAGAGAACGAGATCAATTCCGTCGTGGGGCCTGGTTGTTCATGACCAAGATCCCTGCGTGAAAGGCGATCTCGGGTTATGAACAACGTATCGATATGGGCTGCAATCTCCTTGAGAACGTCTTCCTGACTGTAAGCGTTCTTAAGCTGGCCATTTTCTTCATCCATTAAACATTTTTGACTGTTGTCACCGTCATTACATCGAGAACTGTCCCAACTATTTTGACTACTTGTAGTTGGAACTAAATCGAATGGGTCTAACGGCGGTTCGATAGTTTCTTGTGGATAGTTCAGGCTTGGGAGAGGAACGAGGTCATCGGAGAAGTCTATCAACGAAAAATTAGATTGATTCGGTTCCGGCGTCTGAGGAACGGTGTCCGTCCACAGATCGTCCATGATCCTTCCATCACTCGTCGAACCTGGAACGAAACAATTCAGCACTCTTTAGCATTCTGCCTATTCAGCTTCCTTACCTAATTCGCTGAAGTTGAACGGGGTGGTATCTCCGAAAACGTTCTCGTCTCCCTCCCAAAAATCACCGTATGGCTGCTGCAATATTAATGAATAAGTGGTAACACAGTAGAAGTGCGGTAGTGACTACTATCGGTGTCTTCTGAAGCCTATCGCCTGCTACGAGCATGGCATCTGGGAGTCTCGGCACCCTTTCCGATCTTACTCAAAGTGATGGGGAGTGCTCATGGTCACAACTACCGTACCATTTGATAACCCGGCAAATCTTCGAGCGCAAGTGGACGAATAGCATTCCGTTCGCATAGCTCGGCTATCATGTCATCGATGGCACTGATCCGTTCCTCCTTTCGCTTTTCACTCCATGATTCACGACGAAGTAGCACCTGAAAAGATCCCCCACTGGTTTGGATAGCCGGGGATTTTACTAAACGTCATGGTGCACGACTACAGACTTTCGAAAATTCCGGATCATCAGGGCTTGCGAATATCTTCTGCGCTATCATCGATGCTCGAATTGTCATGTCCTCATCTAAAATGGTGTATGATAGGACAGTAGAAGTTCAGGAGGGTATGCTGGAGCACCGACATATGTACAGTTCGGGAAGGGCCTTGTAGAATACGTCGTTGCCATAATTCACGACGTCATGCGGTAGAAATCGAAACTTGACGTCCAGCGTTCTGTTGAGGATGACAGGATGGAACTCGCTGAAAAGCAGTCAAATTATTCAGCGAGGTTCTTGAGATCCAAAGAGTTTTGAGTGATTTGTAGCGATCAGCTATTTCCAAATAGTACCTATATGCTGGTTGCGCTAAAATATCTTTGAATTTGTCGCCACTCAATACACATCCACCATGACGAGCCGCTAGCGTTGTGACGTAGAGGTCATCATAGTTTATGAAAGCTCTGAAATCTACGAGCTGTAGCGACTATTTGCTGGTTGTCCAGTTTGAACGATCAGGTATGGGTCAGGATGTGCCATCTCGGCCACCTGTGCAATGTAGGCTGCCGCGTGAACTGCAAAGTTGGCTGTTTGCGTCGCGAACTTTCACATTTCACAGATCAGGCTCAAAGACCCAAATACGATTGACTAATATTGCCGCGCACGCGAAGGCGTCTGTCCGAGTCATTCGCGGTGGCCCGTCTTGACCCGTACCCGTGACCTCATAGTTCTTGATTCCAAATCGTTCTATCTGACTCTTTGTTATGTTGCCTCTGAACTAACTTTCGCTCTCCTCGTCCAGTCCTAGCGGGAGTGAAGGTGACGAGACCGAGTTCCTCCAATTTCTGAAATTGCAATCATTGAGATCAGTCGAAAGAGCTCTTCCCCACATCAACTGGCCAAGTCGAAGGGTACCTACCGCTAACAAATGTACGTGAACAGCGTTGAAGTTGTGTGAATTATTGTAAACAACCGGAAGAAAGGCTACGACATCGAAATCCCGTACAAGTAGCCATCGGATCACTGCCATCAGTCCAGCACAGTTCACGGCTCTGTGATAGGCGATTATCATTGCATTCGTACTTGATGGTGTACAGATAGGGCGGTCGGTATGTTGACATCCTACAGTTGGTCACACTATCACACAGAACGGTTACTGGGTAGGTAAGCCTGGGTATGTTTATTCACCCGCAAAATAGTGGTCCTAATATGGCAGTTGATTGAGAAGCTGTTTACTGACGCTTTTTTCCCGACTGGTCTCAGGGCAGCTTAACCGGTACCGTCAGGGTCTGGGTCTTCTTCTAACCAACATATTTGATGTCTAGATTGTTAATGGATGATAATGATAACGAGAGGTGATAAGGAGTGTTACCAATCCCTATCTCCTCTCACTATCACTATCATCCATTCACCGTAGCGGTTGGGAGAGGTTCTCTGCTTTGCGTGCTTCCTCATGGGTGGCAAGTGAGCAGGCGTGCCTATCGGCGCTCATTTTTGTCGCTGATTCATTGAGAGGTGGTTTGAAGAGTGGAAACATCCTGAAATGTGGCCACAACCCTAAAGGTTCTTCGGAGGTGACGTGACCAGAGAATTCCGAACCCCACCCTGATGGCATCCATAAATCCACTGGAAACATGGCCCTTTCTGAGTGTTCACCCTCAATCACCTCTTCTTCATTGCTCAAACCGAGTTTCATCAGAGGTCTGTTCATCTTCTGCTTGCACGGTACTGTAGCGATGATACTGCTGCAGTTTTCTGATGATGGAGTACTACGGCCATGGCGTTCCAACATGTGAATGAGTGAAGAAACTTACTCTCTGCCCATGCCACATGCACTTCTTCCAATATTGCAGCCATCTATGACCATAAGCCTCGGCAGCCAATCTGGACCAGGTTTAATGAAACACGCCTCCTTGCACATCACTTCTGTAAAGCTTGAGTAAGTACAGCCAAGATGATGGTGGGACGTCCACCTGGCAGCCACCCACATTCCTTGCCAAAGCATCGGATATACAGAGGCAGAGCAGCAAATACGAAAAGTGAGACATACCGCTGATCGAGAGGCTTTTATAGTTGACTTATCAACACAGAGAGCTCTAGGAGATAAGATCATCATTTCACCTTGAACAGGATGAATGCTCGGTTGTAAACGGATCATTCCAGTCCCGCAGAAGTGTTGCTGCAGAAAATGGATCAGATTCAGTATTACTACAGCCATTGGATGCATACAGTCATGCCGCCGACGTACGTAGCGCTTGTCGCGTTTATGGTTTACCGAATCACCATACGAGCGTACGGTACTTTCGCGCGAAGTATAACAGTAGGTACGTGATTCGCCTAATTATTTGTTGAACCAGGACATCTAGCTAAGCGTTCTCATAACGGGCGGCATTGGAGTGGAGNAAGTAGCTATTTCGTGCTTAAAAGTAAATGAATAAGGTAGATTGCTTTGCTATGAAGAATCCTGGCGCAGTACAGGATAGAATCCGATCGAAAAAGGCTCGTACGACTGCTACTCCACCAGGACCTATTGAAAAGACGTATTTTTATTCCTAGGCTACATTTGAAGACTCCAGGCTCCTGAGAAATCACCAGCTGAGTGACTCACTATTTCTTTCGAGTGATGATTAACCATTCAAAATCTGCCCTTTGAGAAGGAGTCTTTGGGCTTCGTCTACGCAGGTTTAGCTTTGTCGACCAGTCCCTTGCCATCCTCTCATCAGACACACCCTCTCCAGAATCGTTACAAGGCTTCGTCGGCCTCGAACTCAAAACCATTCCTCTACTTCGAGTACATTCCATACGATTTGAGGCTCTTGCTACCTTCATTTTCCTCCATCGAATGGTCCATCTGAAGATGTACTGAATGTTGTAGAATAAATAAGTCACTCAGGGAGGTGCTTATACCACTCATCTACCATAAAAGTAATTTTTGTGGTTCAGAGAAGTGAAGAGTTTCAAATCTGAGGAGGTTGAAGAATGCTCTATTTGCGAGCTCTGAAAGTAACGCACCTCTAGTCTTCTTCCCAGAGTTTAATGATCAGAAAGTCATCTTAATAATAATGCAGTGCCTCTGAAACAAACAGAACAACTATGTCGAGGCAAAGTGAACGAGAGCGTGAACGTGGTAGGCAAGGTTGTAAAGCAGTAAATTGAGGTTGAATATCCGGATGGAAGTTCCACTATAGAGTCTTATATGTCTTCTGTCACAGTCCTACAAGCTTATAATTCTGAAGGGTAAGGAGAAAAACTCTTAACATGCCAATATTTCCTGCATAGTCACAGGAGGCCCACTTTTTGTCGTACGGTAGCAAGTGGTGCAATCGCGGTCTTTGGCGCGTGACGATAAATTTTCAAATTTTCGTAGAAAGTGTTAGATAAACGTCTTGTGTTCTGATTGTTAGATCTTTTTTTGTTGCTTCTCTACTGAACATTATTCCATTGAAAATTTGTTCTATGGATAGAGTTTTGAGCGCTCTGGGGTCTAGGAGCTGTTACTTTCGGTATTTTTAGAATGACTGCAGATAACGAAAATCTTCAAGGAGTTGCTGATCAGGCTCTTCTTCTTTTGACACAAATGAAGAGAAATCCGGACGTAATGCCACCCTACAACGTGAGTTTGGTCCCTTTCTTTCTAGCTACTTAGCGTTCACTGTCATGAGCATTCCAGGAGGAGGCAATGAGGGCATGCATTGCTAAAATGAACGAGCTGTACAGTCAAAATAATGAATGTGTGTAAGTTATTTTTACAATCTTTTGTTTTTTCTTCCGGTAGGTAGTTTTGTAGTAACGTTAAGAAATTATAAGAAGAAATCGAATTTCTTAAAAAGGATAATTTATTTGTATCAATCTCGTGGCGTTTCGAGGCTTCTAAATTTTTTCATATGAGATATATAATTTTATGTGATATTTTCCTTTTACTCTATGAAATAATCGATTAGTAACCTCGTAGCCACCTCCCAGGTATTGTCACCCGCGAGAGGAGGTAAGGTTGGAGGTGGAGGGGAAAGGAGATTTACCTAGTCAGCTTCAGCAACGCGTGGCGTACCCAATAACAAGCGGAAACAACAGTTCACAAAATTATGCTGCAAAACAAACTATTATATGTTCTCTTTTGCTTCGAGATTCTATTTAGATCTCTTACGTAAATGACAGCCTTGAAGATTTGCCTCATGCCTAACTTATGATATCACCCTTGAAGTAACAATGTTTCAGAACTTTCGTTTTTTTAGCTTTATAACAACAAGAATAAAATGAGTTCATGCTATCGTTTATAGAACACGTCTTCGATCGCAAGGTGAACAGGCAAGCAAGGAACTCGAAGCGCTAATGATTTGTCGGAATGAGGCATTGAAGCATATACGGGTAACGGGTTTCGTATTTTCATGTGGTTAAGCCTGGTTTTTTAATAGTTCCCATCGATTTTATGTTTAATTGTTCTTTTAGTTCCGGCCCTCCGTTACTGTAGTTCTTAAAAGAAGTCTTTTATAATGCCCTGTATCCTGGCTTACCTGGCTTAGAGTTTACAGTATTTTTTTTNTTTTTTTTGCGTTTTATCGCAAATCTGCCACTCAATTCTCTCAGAGTGAAGAAAATCTCAGAAGAAAGCTCAGCTCATTTGATTTTCCAGAAATCGTTCTATTTAAGTTTCGAAGCTGCCTTTTTTCAGAGGTGTTGCTTAGCATACATACACGCTCGTGCTGAAAGGATAAGGTCATACCGCTGGCGGCTTGGAGGGGTACTACCAGCATCAGTGAAGGTCTTAGTAGTAGTACTTATTCAGTAGAA
This sequence comes from Haemonchus placei, assembly GCA_900617895.1. Taxonomy (NCBI): domain Eukaryota; kingdom Metazoa; phylum Nematoda; class Chromadorea; order Rhabditida; family Trichostrongylidae; genus Haemonchus; species Haemonchus placei. The sequence goes on from UZAF01017010.1 coordinate 43,877, forward strand.
CATTTTTTATTAGCCGTGTTTGACGTCCTCAATGAGAATATTCAGAATAACCTTTGCGAAGCAGAAATCGAATTCTTTAATGAATACTGCAGCAGTCTGGCTGAATTTCAAGCCGGTATAGGGGAAAACGGTGTGAACCTTCTGCTGAGTACTCATCCACCAAAGGCCCTTTATGTTCAGGTGCGACTTTCTCGAGTTTTTTTTCCTATAAATTAGCTTTTTGTCATTGTCTGGAGCGTGCTATTTGGTTTTTCTTTGATTCCACTCTTACACTCTGGACTTAAATATAGCCTATGCATATGCTTACTTTTGACATTCGTTAAACCCGATTCTTTGCATACGATTTCAACATATTAATTAAGAGCTAACACTTTATGGGAGAAAAAGATGGAGAGGAATGCTTTGTAGCTATTCTCGGGACGTCCCCAGAAAGCGAACCATTAAAGTTGCCTATGCATCTGGGATTTTAAGAGTTAAAGATAAAAAAGGAGGCAGGCTACCAGCTGCACATTTCTTACCCCATATGTCTGCTTGGATTGAGTTCTTCCCACTGAGTTCGGAATTTTGACTGCTATTGATCGTTATTAACGTGCCTAGAGCAGACCACAAAACTGCTTCCACGTATTCATTCCTACCCTTCTTTGATTTCGTCATCTGGTAGTATAGCTCCTACTCATTCATGCTTTGGTTTTTTATTCAACTACCATTTCCGAGCACGAAGCGGCGAAGTAATGACATAAAGCCGTGTCTCCTCTTTTTTCTCCTATAGATTTCCAGCGAAATCAGTAGAGACGTGGGCGTTTTTTGGAACCACATGGACGCGATTATCGATAAATAATAGTGGAGAATGCCGTAAATATAGATCTTATACTTGGAACCTATTACCTCTCTTAAATCATGGATCAGTTCGACTAGTAAATGGGTAATGGTATGGCTTCGCTGATGATGAATTAGACTTACTTCTAGAGTGTTCTATTATAGGTACGAGTATTGGAGAATTATGGTGAATTCGAGACTTCTGATGGGAACCTGGTTATGCTTCAGGTCAATTCAACGGTGGGTCGAATTAAACGTATTTACTGTGCTGTGCTTACTTGTGCTTACTTATTGTTTAGTCAGAAAGAGATCGTTCCAATCTCAAATTCTTAGCTATTGCTCAGAGCAAATGAGGATTTGAGTGTTTCCTCTCATGTGTTCCTACTATTTTCATCAATTTCATTGCCTGTTGATTATTTTCCACATTTTCCGCATTTCCTGATTCCATGTCTATGAGTGCATTCCAACTTACCCTTTACAGCAAGCAATTTAAGTGATTCAACTTCACGCTAGCTCTTTTCAGGATTTCATCTTATTGGAAAATTTGAAAACTTACAATACATTCACTGTAATTTTATGCGTGAAGTCTAAAACTTTTGTTTCAGCATTCTTTACCAAGGCATGATTGTGAGATGCTCATCAGGCAAGGAATCCTAGAGATCGCCAATTAAAAATGAATGCATCATTATATGTGGAGCACTTCGTTATTTCGATCTTCCATTCCATCTTGTACATAAGCTTACGTTGTCAGAGTTGATCATTAGTTGATATTGTTATTAGCCTGGTGTGGAACAGATACAGATTGTCAGAGCAAGAAATTGTATCGCTGATGTTTACTTTTCAAAACTTTCGAGAACGAAAAATTTTTTTTTTGTAGGATAGTTGAATCACATCTCTTCCTAGGGGTCCTCGGTCATAAGTAGTAGAGAAGCCGACTCCATCCCTTTGCTTCTATCTAGCAATCACTTAGGTGAGATAACCTGGGGCCTGACCGTTGGTTAACGTTGGAGTTGGGGGGGGGGGGGGGGG
>UZAF01017011.1:2647-42877 GCA_900617895.1 Haemonchus placei
GTTGATGGTTGCTAACATGATAGACTGAGCCGCGATGAAGTCTCTGGATAGTTTTTCCTCTGAATGATCGCCTTTGTGATATTATACGATGTTCTATTCGGGCACAGCGAAGACGGCTTACAGAAAAGACTGCTCCCAATTCGGAGCTAACACTGAGGGTGTAGAGCTTTCGAAGAAAAAGGAGAATCCGAAGTGTTATTTACGCATAGCAAATTTCTCACAAGAAGAAGGAACGCCCGGCGTAGCCGGGCGAACCATAAGAAGGAGGGAAGCCCGGCGTTAGCCGAGCGGCCCGACTGGTGCATGATACTCACCAAAAGTGCCTTTGACGGTTAACAGTATTCACCTGTATCACCTGTTTTCTTACTGAGCAGGGTTTTTTGGGAGCGAGCGCCAGTAATATCTCCCTTTGTTCCTGTCGCGAGCCATAGTAGCCCATTGAATCGTCCTCGCTCGAAGGACACAAGGCATAGAATTGCTCTCGTATACAGCTTTCGTGACGGAAGGTGAACTTGATCATCACGCTGGCAACCTATCTGGTGTTCGTTTAGCGTCCACGGAGATCAACTCAGCATTGCTCTGATCCAACGATCATCAAAAATTGGCATGGCGTCCACTTATCTTCGATTCCTTTTCGTAAGCGCCGCGTCCCTAATCTCCATTGGTCGACGGAGCTCAGATATCGGGCCTCATCCCCTCTGCACTTGCGCGTTTCGGGAATCTCCGAGCATAGTCCTTTCCACAGCGTGTGGATTGACGATTATTGAATGTTGATCCTGCTTTCGTAAAATCCAAGTTTTCGAGAGGTACAATATCTAACCCAATTGTTCTGAAAATCACGAAAAATGCGAAAAATCATTTTTTCGTTTTCTTTGCAAACTAGTTTGGTTTTCACTTTTTGGATATAGTGTTACAAACTTTAATGCAGCCTGCCTATCTACATAATGATGGATCCGAAATTTAGCAAAGTTCAATTTGGAAGTACTGCTCCGATCAAAGTTTCTAAGTGACGCTAATTATAACCAGGAAGAATTCGCTTCCATTGAAAGTTCTCAGTGAGTTGTGAAGTAACTGTAATACTTCAGAGCTTGTCGAAAAGAGGCTGTTGCGCTCCTCAGATTGTACCGATATATTTTCGATACCAATCTTTTTTTCCAAAATGGATGAATATAGCCATGCTCAGAATCCAAAGCATGGACTTTTGAACTCATAGCAGGCATGCGGTAAATTCTATCGTCAGTGAGTGATATGATTATACTTAAGAAAGAACACCTCCCTACAGTTATCATATCGCATGCTCAACTTCAAGGAGAAAAACTATTTTGTGTCCAAACGCGGCTCAGGGCTTGCTTCGACAATAGAAATACGTCTCTCGCTTCTTTAAAGTAAAATTTTTGGTATAGAAAGAAGTTTTCCGCTTTTCAAAAATATTGACAACAGACTCTTTGTGGGTATTCGCTGAGGCTAAGGAATGCTAAATTTTCTGGAGCCTCGGTCTTCATATAGATCGCATATGAAGCGCTAGAACTGAAGCTCAATTTTCAATGGAAATAAACTTCTCGTTACAATTATTATTCATTGCTACTAAATTAAGCGGAAATCGCTTCACGAATTTCACTTTGTATTTGCAACTTCAGCACCGATTTTCCACCGTACCTGCTCCCTAGCCACCCAATCAGCTATCTGACTCAGTTGACCAAGACACTATTGATTGAATTTGCTATGCTGTGCGTCATCAAACTAACTTCCTTTAAATTTGCGCTTCTAATTAACCGGGTAGAGCCCGTATATGCGACTGCTTTCGATGAATGAGATCACCTTAAGACAAGGACGTTCACTTCGAATTCCGCTGCTTCATATAGTGACTTTAGATAATGACCTTAGAGACAGGTTCGTCCACCGACCGCAGCGGCTGCTACAGTAATCAACGACGAAGCTTCTTCGCACTGCGACAGTAGCCTACCTATCAATGACGCCGCCGTCTGAACTGTTTTACCACCTACACAGCCAAATGCATCGACTGTGGTGGCCTATACATGAGCTTGAAAATGATGCTAATATTTAGCAGTGCAAGGATTACATTGCGAACGGAACAGTGCTTACAGAAATTTTAAAGAATCCAGCGAGAATCCTAGCTTATGTGGAAAAGAAAGCGCATCAAACGGCTTACAGAAATATCGAATTTCTTTGATGTATAAAAGGCGCTCGCGTCGGTCGGTGTGTCTGTCTGCCTGTTTGCACGGAAATTCATATTTCCTGCCCCCATAGATCTAGAACGTTCAAATTTGGTATGAGTGCAGGAGGCAGGAGAGAAACACTTAGGACCGGACTTCACTCACCAGGGCGGGGTATGCTCGAAATAAATGTTGGAGCGGAAAATCATAAGTCCTATCCCCGTGCACCTAAGGGTTCAAATTCGCTGGAGTACTAAAGGCAGGATGGGAACACTTATAGCAACTAGCAGGACTAGACTCTGCCCATAATGGACGGGGCTTGAGCGGTAACTCATAAGTCCTGTTCCCGTGGACCTAGAGCGTTGAAATTTGGTAGGAATGCTGGTGGCAGGATGGGAACACTTGTGATGTGAGAAAGGAGGTTATAACCATTAAAAGAAGCTGATAAATAGCTTTGAAAGGCGAGAGCAACGCGATCCATTACCTCCTTCGTGTAAACGGTGGAACATTGGCACTTTAGTAAGGAATGTGGATTAAGAAGTGATCTTAGATTTTCAGTGGTAAGGATCGATAACAACCGTCAGAGACTGATAACGAGTCATAAAAGGCGAAAGCCATTAGGTCTACAACGTCTTCATATTAACAGAAAAGCGCTTTATTAGGCAGTGTAGGATGTAAAGGGACCGAAGGTGATTGGTGACAACGACTGATAACAGACGGGCAAGGGCTAATGAGGAACCAGAAGGCTAGAGCCACTAGGTTTATAGTCCCCTTCATGTCAACAGCGGAACCTTGGCATTTTAAAAGGTGATGTAGGGTGTGAAGTGGTCGTAGATACTCTGTGACAGGAACTGATAAAAGCGATAAGATCTGATAAGTGGTCTTCAAGAGCAGGGGTCACTTACAAATCAAATCGTAATGGCTTTGGTATTCAAAATCAAACATTGTCTCTCTGACATGTTTCATTCAGTAAGACAGATAGTAGAGAAGGGAGACAAAAGTGAGTGGTAAGGGCTGTGATAGGGTCCTATTAGCAGCACTGCTATAAGCAGGTAAGAATTTTGTACACTTCTTGCTATTAAATTACCCGCTATCCGGCAAAGTTTGTGACTCGATGAAGGACTCTTTGTTCGATAGCATTTGCGACAAAACTTGACCGACCGAAAATGATCTGGAATTCTCAACTAATAGTATCTGTGTAAAGAAAAAGGTGCATTGATGGCGAAATATGTTAATGGTGTTGTCACCACTCAAAACATTTGTGAGAACTGCACAAGGCTATGGTCGCCTAACAGTTGAATCTTTGATGGGTGTTTAATTTCAAGAAAAAGGGCAAAAAATCGAGAATTCGAATTGACTTACACTGAACACCATCAGCACCGCCCTGTTGGCCCTGTGCCATACTTCGTGTACGAGAAAATACTATTTTTTTTCAAAGAAGGGGTGTAGGGCTGAACGATTACTACAACTTTGTCAAAAAAGGAGGGAAGCCTGGCCTTGGCCGGGAGAACCGATTGGTAGAATTATTTAGGGCAGAAACGATAGAGATCCAAACAAGAAATGCGGTCATCACTTTGAGGAGTAAAACCTGCAAGTATGACTCAATCTAGGTATTAACCGAGAGTCTTGTTCTGTGTATTGTTCTAATCAACGAAAACAGTTGAAGCAGAGAAAACATAGGATTTGTGCCCAGTTGCTAGTCTTTCAATTAGAAATGCAAAATTCTGAGGATGTTTCATTGATGGCACACATCACAGCAGGTCCAATCATCTTAAGTGCCAGTTCTCTACCCTTCTCATTCACTCGGCCACTCGATTAGCAGTTCTCTTTCTTGGTCAGCTAAGCCAGGTGGCTAATTGAGTGGCTGAGTGAATAGGAAGGGTAGAAAATCGGTACTGAAGGTGTAATGTTTAAGTTGAATTCGTGGATCGGTGTTCATGACAGCATAGCTTTTTGGGGAAGGATATTAATTATATTAGTTTTTGAGAGTCAAATTCTTATGAAAAAAGGAGATTCAGTTGCGTTTTAGTGTAATATTGAAGGCCTAAATCGAGTATGAAATTTAGAGAGTAACTATTCGTTCTCAACGGCCAATGATTGATTGCGAAGAGTTGAGAACTTGAAGACTTTTAATGAAGTGATAACTCGTTCCTGAACTCAAGAAACCCCACTTGAAAAAGCAATAAAGAGGTAGTCACATGCCGCACACCGGATTTAAAAGTTGAACCAGCTTTTCTTATTGAGAACGAGCAACGGCTTGCGGACTATAGAGGAGTGCTTCTTCTAAAATGTAAGCAAATCATTTACTGGGAATGAGTATCACGTCATGTTTGCTAGCCTTCATTTCCAAAAGCTGCTGCATTTCGTTGTCGTATGACGGAACTCATCCACTCAGGAAAAATTGCATCAAAATAATAAGAACAACATGAGTGTGAAGGTCTCTTCTTCATGCTTAGGTTTAAAATATGATAATCAATGAATTTCCTCAATAGAGGCAAAGGCCTTCTGGATATAATCAAAAGAGTACGTCGTCGCTAGAACCTATTCTATAGTAACCAATCCCACTTGGTCAGAAGCAGCGACGAAAGTGAAAGGATGGTGGGAACTTCAATGGTCACCCGGTCACGTTCTGAAGGGAGGAACCCTCGATCTACCTTCACGGTGCAGGACATATTTGTTTATTATGATCCGTATTATGATTTCATATTCATATTTTGAATGATCCGCTTTTTTTTTGTTCGATAGGAAATTCTAGGCTTCAATCTTTCAAATGCTCAATGAGAATGCTGCACAGTCTGTATTGACGTTACTGCATTAAATACACACAACACGACACATTACTTGCTTCAAACATTACCTTGTGCGGTGGATGGTACGCCGGGAAGGCTAGAACAAGGAAAATCAGCCGATAAGATATAATAACAAGTTAACATAACATAAGTTCAGGTAACATATACTGACATTGTCATACAAAAACATAAGACTTTGAGGGTGATCTCTCGATCTTTCGGTTGGCCAGGTGGCAACCTTTTAAATTAATGTACATAGATGTTGTAACGAGTAACACTCACCCCATAGCAGCGAATGCAAGTAGTTCCGAGGAAGTGTAAGTGTCGGTTATAGTAAACGTGGTTTGGTAGTGAGCTTCCATAGATAAATCCACTGGAATGTAGTTGATCATACAGAAATTCTCCCCATATCGCCTTTAGTCCTGCGCCTTACTCACTCACTGAATTAATTCCAGCTCATTTGTTAGTCTACTGCAATGTTTTAGAGCAAAGGCAAAAAATTGGCGATCCCAACAAGGAATAAAAAAGTAAAGGAATTTTATAAAATGTAAACAGTGTGATATGAATGCAAAGTGATATTTTGCAGAGATTCCTGAGATCCACAAGTACAATACCCATTCTAATTGTTCAAAAAAATCACAAAAAAGTCAAATTTCGATTTTTTTGTAACTTCATAACTTGCTTGCTTTCCGTTTTTTCACATGGTATGTTACATCGCATTCACTAAGGATTCTCTTCTAATTGAGGATCCCAGCAGATTATCGACGTAAGACGTCCCCATGTAGCGAATAGGAGAGTAAATTGCCGACTAAAGCCGCAGGTACTTGCCTTGAGACGCAGGTGGACTGGGTGATAAAGCCCCTTGTCCACTTTTGTGTTAGTCTACCTAGCACCCGGAGTCGACCCAACGGTGGGTGATGAAGCCCCACGTCAGAGCCTGGCGAACTACTTGTGTGGTACATATTCCAAGAACACGGATATACATGAGCTTGTCCCTCTGAACCTGATTGAGCCCCATTACGGCAGCGCTGGATAGGGCCGCTCAGGAGGGGCTGAAATTTCAGAGCATAGACAGGCTGCCTTAAATGAGAAGGACTACAATTGCGACCAGTGCTTACAATGCACGAACGTTTGCATCGGAAGCGTGTATAGAATAGGAAGAAGAAGATCAGATGATGCAAGCCAGGAAGATCAAGTACGAGGTCATCGGACTGACCGAGACGAGAGGGTACCGCCCGTTGCACGCTGTATTTGAGATTGGTGGAGAACTGATTTTTGAATCATGCGACAGCAGAGGCGTCGGCGGCGTAGGTGTCCTTGCCAATGCGCACTTGGCCATGAACATCGATTCGTACGAAAGCCTAGCAACCCGAATCGGAAGTTTGCGATTAAGAAGATGTGGCTCAACCCCAGCTCTAACCATCTTCGTTGCCCATACACCAACATCAAGCTACGAAGATTAGCAGTTGGAGGCGTTTTATATGGATCTGGAGGACAGTTCCACAATCCATAACCCACATCATTTTCATTCGGAGGTTTTGCTTGCCTGACGTCGATGTTGCGCCGAAGCTTTGCAAGGGACCGCACCATCGTCTTCTCCACGCAACATTCCGCTTCTAGTGCGTGGAGAGAGATCTGCGAAGTTCAGAGAGAAGCCTCAAGTTTTTTGTCAACCAGGATCACTTCACGTCACATGCGAGTTTGCGGGGAGATTCCATCAGCGACAACATCGATGAAGAATACAACGACCTCGTCGAGCATCTTCACGACAATGGCAGGAAAGCAGAGAGTCCCAAAGATGCCGAGAAAGGACACTTTCCGCGCTCCCGAACTTTTGAAAGAGAGAAGAGCAGCCGTTATGGACGAAGCCGCCGAGGCCGCAAAGAGCCTTCGCAAAGCCTGATGGAGCCAAATACGAGACCGAAATTACTTCTCCACGTCGCTCTGACGGAGCAGCTACTACATCCGAAAGGGCAATGGAGGAGGTCATATACGACTTCTATACTTATCTCTTCGACAACCACGTCTACCTGCCTACCTACCATCTTAGGCAAGACGAATATATCGCTTCTCTGATTCTTCCTTCCAAAAATTCTACATGCGACCACGCCAATGAAGAACCGAACGACTTCCGGATTAAACCAAAACATCTGAAGAGCCTTCCGCAAGTCAAAGTCAGAACCCTGACTCGGCTCTTCACGCGGCACCTGTCGGAATGCAAAGGGCTCACTTTGCGGAAATCTAGCAAGAACACAGAGTTTATTGTTTTCTTTAACTCTTCGAGAGGTTTGTAAATGTGTTTTATTAGGGTGACGTTTCGGAATCGCCTTCTTTAGAGCCTGGAAAATAGCAATGACTATCCGATCAAACGTCTCCACAACCCACTCAAGTTCGATATTCCCAGGGTACGCAAATGATCGAAAGGAAAACCACTCGCTGTAGTTTTGTGGATTCTTCGAAACCTCCCAGGAAGTGATGGCACCAACCGACCAGTGTCAACTGGGGTATGTCCTGATTAAGGTCTCTGCGGGAAGGCCAATCTCATATAAGGCCGTAACTCTCGCGTAATTTCGAGACTTTCTTCCCTACGATTCATTTTAGGATTGTTGACCTGTATCCAAAATGCCTCAATCGTTTTACGCGAGCAAAATAGCGACTCCTGTGCTACGTCTTCCGCGGTGACCTCAAAAATGCCTCCGTTATTCTTCTGAATTCGGTGGCTCCCTAAGACATGCTTCTGAATGCCTCATGCCATCATCTAAGTGCTCCTTAACCCTCACGTGGAGTAGTCTCTCCGTCTCTCACATATACTCATCACCACTATGATGGCGTGTAATCTTGTAGACCACCCAAGACATGTTACAATCACCCTCCCTACCAGCTGGACGAACCACTCAGTTTGAGGTTGTACATAGGCGATCGTATAGCTTGTTGCGAACCAGGTGCTTATTTAGATTAAAGGGAGGTATGTTTAAATAGCAACTAAATTTTTCAATCCCGATCTTGAGACGCATTCTAATGGAGGCACTGACCCCATCAGAAATAAATGGCAATATCGAAGTACTAGAAATACATGATAGAGCCCTGCCTCACATTGTCTGGATGACAGAAAGTGCTTCGCTCTTACTTGGCAACATGGACAACTACTGGACACGGCAAACCCGTCAAAGCGGTATATCTATGTCATAGCAGCTAGGAACAGTAGAAACCATCTATTCGTTTGCCGAAGTTATGAAGTTTTCAACAAATTGAAGTGAATTTGAAGATAATCTCCTTGAAATCAATCTTATCTGCGAATTTTCCTTTATTCAAGAGACGGCTGTTTTTAAGAATACGGTCGTAGCTGTGGGGCCCCCGAAGCTCACCAGGCAGCTTATATTCTTGAATTCAGGAACGAGGAGGAAGTCAGGGAAGGAAGTTGCAATTTGTCCCAGTCTCAAGCTTGTGGAGAAAGAGCAGACGATTACCACAATGTTGGCCTTAATTTATGAACAGTGCTAATGCCCGCCAGGCCGTTCGTTTCCATAAACATTTAATAGTTGTGGCTCCGAAATTTTCTCCAAAATCATCAAATCATTCCCGCTGTGCTGAACAGAGAAGTCGAACTTACGTAAATCACTCCAAGCAGAACGGTTGTTGCCCGTGCCCCTGAGTAGTCCTCGAAGTACACTGAAAAGTGTTGCACTGCAGGTGGCTGCAAAGAATCCACGCCAATAGTTTCGCACAGCAAAATATGCGGAAGTGACTTCGATGGAGAACAGCACTCCTTAAAATAGTGCTAAAAGCCCTTAGAACATGTGTTCAGACTTCATAACGAATATGTAATCTCTTCCATTATTTTCTGGTTTAGTTTTTTGAGAAAACTGCTAGAAAAATTGTTTGGAACAGCTAACTGTATATAGATTCACCTCCAACAGGAGCACTGAACGTGCACGCCACACCAACAGCACAACCAGCGGCGAGAAATTCATTTGCTCTCGACTCATTTTGAAAGACTCCATCTGGAGTAGACAGGAAACGATTCAACTGATTAGCCACTACCGATGCAATATGCACAAGCGGCCCCTAGACTGGTTAATAGTTGAAACTCGCATTTCTGAATCTACTCATACCAACTTCTTTGCCAATTGGCAGGCCAGTCCCGAGTGATAACGTCAGACCAATTATTTTTGAAATGAGAGTCCGAATGGTGAGATATTCCTTGAGAACTACTCCACGTAATACCGTCTTCATTTCAGGTATTCCAGAACCTGGAATAAAAATATAGATCGATGATGCAACAGTCGCCCCTCGTGCTGTAAGGTCCACGACTTCTGCTATAGACACTTGCTGACTTTTTAGGAAGAGCAAAATCAGGTAAGGCACTTTTCGCATGTCTCGCTCGTATTACACATACCTTTTCCTCCCATATTCGGTTGTACAGCCCTCTGTGAGCGTTCAATCGAAAATTATTGATGTGACATTCGCTAGTGGGTTCTTCATCTTTTGGGACAAACTATTGGGTTGTAACATAAGTTCGTAGAGTTTTTTCACAAAGATTTATTTTAGCAAAAAACAATCATTATAACAATGAATTAATCAATGATGTATACTCCTGTTACTGTTTGCGACCTCCTCCAATCTCTCGACCAATTTGTTGATGCTGTTTCGCCAAAAGTCGGCCGGTCTGGTGTCGAAGAAGTTGTCGAGCCCGTTTTTAAGAACCTCTTCGCCAGCGAAGGTAACACTCTTCATTTGGTTTGACAGAGAGCGGAAAGGTGGTAGTCGGTAGGTGCAAGATCCGGAGAGTACAGTGGATGCTGAAGAACATCCCATTCAAGCCCTTGGAGTGCTGTTTTGTCGACTTGAGCAATATGGGGCTTGGTGTTGTCGTGGAGCAAGATGACTAGACCACCTCTATAAGGTCTTTTCAGCCGAATAGTCTTATTTACACTGTTCAGCTGGGCAATGTAGACCTTCTTGTTGACAACAGCGTTTCGTTCGAGCAGTTTCCCAGTGCACCATGCCTTTCCAGTCTCACCAAACGCAAATCATGATCTTTTTTGAGTGAAGGTCTTGCTTGACTCTCGGCTTCGGTGTCTCTTCTTGGGCCACCCAGAGACACACCTAAGACACCTTACTCGTACACATTGCATATGTCCCGAGCGGCTTCGGCTGCTTATTGACCTCGATGAAAAGCAGATGTCGAAAATGCTGATTTTCTCCTGCTGGATATTCCAGTTCTGAGCCAGAAAAAAGACGTACAACTAAATTACCCAAAAAAACGAGTAAACTGTTTTATAGAGGAGAAAGAGCTCTTCTGAATGAATATATACACTTCGCGGAAAAAACAAAGCAATTGGTTGTAAAAATGACTCTACCACAAAACTCTACGAACTTATGTTACAACCCAATACAATCAAAGAGGAGATTACAGTGATGAGGAGGACACGATTGACGTTTTCGCCGATAGATTCACTAGGGACACCGTTCTACAAACGTCTAGTCATACAAGCCAATCGCCAATATTTCCAAATTAGTTAACGACCTTGCAGTCTGGTAACGAATTGCAGGGACACATTCTGCTCATCTCGAGCCCTTTCCCTGATCTTGAAAAAGTCGTTTATATTCCTCTAATCGTTTCTGTATTTGAGAAGTTGTTTAGCGAGGAAGACCACTAATTTATGTATCATGAACGCATTCTCTGTGTCCGACTTTGAGCGCTGCAGTCCATTTGCTCATTCTATGTGGGTGTTACCACACTGTTATCGATTTGTGGAGTATAAGGAAGATGAATTTCTACACTGATTCCCATTTCGTGTTCCCACGTGAAATACGCAAACTATGATGATCTATACCTCCTCATTGTCGACATGTTTAACAGCAAACAACTCCTGAAAGCCATCAACTATCTCACTAAACGTTTCTACTCCTGAATACTGCTGAACAGAAAGCACAATTTTAGAGCTTCCTTGTTATAGATTACTTCCACCTCGATCTATTGAGCTTGAATCCACACGGATGATGTAGATTCAGCGCTTTAATTTCCCCAGACGAGTCTGGTACCGATTATAGTCTTCGTACGAATGAAATGCTCGGTTAGCCTAGTCGGATCTCGATCCAAGATTCGAACCCGCAGCCTTGCCTGTGTGATTGTGCGTCACTTGCAACTAACCACTTCGGCCCTAATTAAACAGGTTTCTACCGGCTGAAAATTCTGGTTCTTAGAGGTGTCGTAAAATGAAACTGATCAACAGAGTCTTGATCATCTCCCCCTTCTTTACTAATCAGTAAGTGACATGTATGGGTTCCGAAAAGTCTTGAGAAAATTTTGACTCTCGACTTTGAAAGCGTGTTGCTCGCGAACCCGCTAAAGAGGGACTAGACTGGATAGCAGGGGAAGGGGCACTGTTGATAGATCAATAATGTAGCTGAACCGTATTAGACGTGGTCGTTCGAAGTAAGTAATCATCGACCGCACGATGTACTGTCGATACAACTACCGGAGCTTCCTCCTTCTTCATTACGAAACTATTCGCTTTTTCACCCAGGCTTGGAATGAGATATGGTGACTTGCTGGCAGCAGTGACCCCCTCTTGTCACCTACCATAAATGACACGATCGCTTCCTTTTAGAAGAGATCTGCTCCCACGAAATTTGCCGGAGCCAACGTCCACTGCTCTCGAATTCAAACACTGTTCTGGCCTCTCGTCAGAGCGATCCTCTTCAAAGTCTCAGAAGATGGAATAGACGATGTCTACTCCTTATCCCATCATTCATGACGTTCTATGCAGAAGTCGCTTACAAAGCAGGACTCTTTGCAAATATCCCCATTTCCTGGCTGAGCAGCAGGTAAATGTGAGTCAGTGTACCAAAAGGTCCTCACCTATAAGCGGACAACGACATCAATCAACTTCATCGTTGCTCAGGATAGAATTTAGATGTCATACGAAGATCCACCCAGGAAAGCGCAATGACTACCAGTAGACAAGGTCATCGTTCGCTGCAAAGCGAGGCGCTCACGTCAAGGAAGACAACTTATTCTATTTTGAGCTTTTTCTTCCTCCGCTCAGCCGGTTCATTTTACTGGGAGATCCTACCAGAGTGTAGTGCGATTAACACAGGAGCATTCTGTTGCCGGCTGGAAGAGATGGTGTTTCGAGCTCCCATTTCACGCCGGTTACAAGGAAATTTTCGATTGCTATGGATAATGCTCGACCAGCCCGGGCGAGAACGTATGCATGAGCTGGAAAAACCATACCTGACCACCCTGCTCCCCACATATTCACCTAGCCTCAACCCAAATTACTGCTATACTTTCAAAAGCCTACAGACCTGCTCCAAAGGGAAAATTCATCTGCTGTCGAGAAGTCAAGTATGTGGTAGATGAATGACGCCTCTCTTTACAATGGAGGAGTGACATCAATGTTTTGTTCGGTTGATGGAGAGACATTGTGGCTAAAAAAGCCCCTATCGTATCTGTCTAAGTTTGTTGCTGTCGTTATTTTGTGTTGGAAAATTCGGCTGAATTTTTTCAAAACTTTTCGGACACCCTTAGAAAATCAAAATCGGTGGAGCGTATCAAATCTTATACCTAGCTTGTATCATCAGATCTTCTATAAACACTTCCGTTGCAAAAACGTCTGTGCGTTGATATTACAGATCGCCATCTCAATCCATCTCCTTCTGAGCAGCCTGTTTTGACTCTGAGATTTTAGAAGCCTCTCCCGAGCGGTCCTACCCAACGCTGCCGTATTAGAGGCTTCCTCAGGTTTGAGGGAACGAGGCCCGTTCATATTTCTGTTATACCACCTGCACCTGAGGACTCCACACAGCTATGCACGGATATATCTGCAAGAAACAGAGGGTATATCGACCAGCACATCAGAAACAGGGTCAGCAGTTCATCTGGGTAAGCCTCACGTGGCCTGTAGATCCGTAGTCGCCTGACTTATATTTTAAAAAAATCTAGTAGCAAAATCCAGTTTGCATTTTTTTGAGTCAGCTCGAAATTCTTTAACTGCTTACATAACATTATGATTATACGCCTAAAGTTGCGATGGGAAAGAGCAAACCATAGATAGATTGGCAAATGTGTCAAGATCTCCAACAGTAATGAAGACAAAATCAAATTGATGAGGGAATAACACGAACACCGTGTTAATTTCTTGTTGTACTAACGCGGTTACTTGATCTAGAACAAAACAGTCTGGCATACTCTGCGATCAACGCAGAATCCTAGAACGCACCCGGGCTTACAGTCATCTGATTCTCCTGAAAGCAACGGAAACTGGTTAGCAGGTAGAAGTCACAAAAGCAGTTCAGCTCTCCAAAAATGATTATACCACGAGCGGGTAGACAGCGTCGGAAATATGCCTCCGGAGCGGGCATGCAAACAGACCCTCCTCATTTGAAGATGTCGGAGCAATTTTTGAGACGGTATAAGTACACGGTAAACCGTGGCAAAACTCCCTATAAGTGAAAGAAGAAATCAATACTCACCAGTTAAAACAAGCAGCCTTGAAATGCCCCAAGCAATAGTGGGAGGCGCATTCAAAAGGGGTCCTACAGAAGCTCATTGCAAAGTCAGGCTTGGTTAGATAAGCGGTGATGTACGACAATGGCAACAGACTGTGGACTGGAATGGAATATGAAAGCAAGTAGCGATCATCAATCAATAGACGAATATAATGGGTGAATCAGCATACGAAGATAGATGTCGTGATTCCTATCTTCATCGCGTGGTTAGTTATTTGAACCATTGTCGAGGTCTCAGAATAGGGAAAAGAAACGACTCATTCATGTTGCCGGAAATCACGGAAATTTAAGAGAATTATGCTCAGCAACATAGATGAGTTTAGTTTTCGCTCTCCCGTGACCTCAAAGACCTAACTGAAGACTCAAATTCAAAGACTATGAAGAATAATTGCCTACGATATCAGTGCTAGAATCTCACTTTAAGAAAATGAAATTTTGTGTTGAGAGGGCTTAACGGCTCAACTCACAATATTGGGTTATCTATTAGTTCCAGACAAGTTACCGAAGTGGTAGTTTTAAATAGCGCAAAAGTGGCGAAGAAAGCGCGAAAATCAGGTAATCAAGAGAAGAAGTAACATTATTTGTTAAACGATAGTGTTACGAACAAAGCCGCTTGAAAGTAGTATTTGGACGAGCTGTTTGAACGCGCGCACCATTGCATACAGCTGACTGCAATACGCTGCATGCGTGCAAGGTGTGGGTCCTGATGCGAATGGTGGACCTCTACAGCTTTCACAACGCTTGACAACTCGCCCGCCTTGCGAGTGTACGATGGATAGGCCGGTTCGAGGGACCCTTAGCCGCTAACTTAACTTTTTCGACCCATCAGGGCCGCTCAATATTAGGCTATCCTTAGGGGTCACAGGTTCATTCTAGGGAGACCTTAGTAGCCACTTCTAACGTGAACTGTGCGCTTACCCTCCTACCAACTGTAATCTGGTCTGGATACCCAACAAAGTCTACAAAGCTCAACATCCCTCCGTACTCAGTTACTGGCTGATCACCACAATTCATTGTGTAAGCCATACGCGTATTCAAAGCCCCACCATGATTCCGAATGAGGGCCAAGTGAAAGGCTGTTCTGAAAACGGGATTGAGGACTGATCAGCATCGGAGGGCTTCATGTTCATCGCTATCCTTATGTACAAAATATGGACATAACATGTAAAGAAAAAGTAGTTAGCTACATCAACTGAAGAGTTTATCTATTCTTCGTTACCGAAAAGATGGAAAGCTTTACTTTCAAATATTTCGTCTTATAGAACTTCTTTTCATAGAGCCCCTACAGCTCTCGGTTTCCGAATCATATTGAATCATGACATTGAGAAAGTTCGTTGTAAGCACATTACTGGCAACCCCTCCTGCTCCCTTCCCTTACTCTACACCTACGATCATTACAAAGGTTAAAGACTTTGCCAGATTGAAATGTCTCAGGTCATCTTGGAACTAGCCCCAAAAAAGTCTTGAACATCGACGAAGATCGATTACCAACGGAAGACGAGTTTCCTCAAAAGTACAACATTCTTGGTCATACGGTCCACCTCTTCTTAATTTATGGAGTAGACCTTATGGTTAGGTCAAATTCGAAATATCATGCAACCAAACAGGTTAGATACGGGACGGCAAAAGAGTCTCGTTGGCTGCTTTCATAGTCCGCCGGCGGATTATGAAAACAGCCGTTGATACACGGGATGGCCGGTGATCAATCCGGAAATGATCACCGGCCATCACGTGTACCAACCTTGGGCCACGTGTATGACCTTTGAGCTCTTATTTTGAATGCAGTACTACCTACCTATGGCTTGTGGAGCAATATAATGTGCCCAAAGAGCAGACGCACAAGTAAGAATAACGACATACAGCGTCCAGACGACGAACGATACCACCCAAATCCGTTCATTCCGAAACCGACGATAAAGCACTATATGACCTGAAAAACCTGGTCTTAAGGCTTTCGATCTCACATAGCTCCCCAACCCAGAGTAGCTCGTGGTAGTTTTCGTAAAGCATGAGA
This sequence comes from Haemonchus placei, assembly GCA_900617895.1. Classification (NCBI taxonomy): domain Eukaryota; kingdom Metazoa; phylum Nematoda; class Chromadorea; order Rhabditida; family Trichostrongylidae; genus Haemonchus; species Haemonchus placei. The sequence goes on from UZAF01017011.1 coordinate 18,142, forward strand.
GAAAGATAATCATTGATTTCATTACTAAACGGTAAGCGGAAATAAACGAGGCGGAATAGATCAAGATGTTAGTACTGGTCGAAATAAGGCAAAAGAATCAGCAAACGCAAGCGAAGGGAACAAACCAAGGAATACCCGGCTGGCGGGAATTGAACCCGAATTCCCACCGTAACTTCCCAATGATAATTCATATCCCTCCCTTCTAACCACGGCAGGCCGTTTCATCACAGATTATCACGCCCGGAAATATCCAGATTCGTTAACATCATGACATCAGAATTACAAAAATGTGGTGATGTGGTGCACCTCAGAGAGAGCTCACCTTCTTGAAGCTTGCTGATCGCTACGTCCATAGCAAGTGAAAATATGGCCATGATTAAGCCGAGTAATGCGAGAAACACCCACTCTTCTATGGCATACTTGAAAACTTTTAACATTCGCTCTGGAATCAAGAAGAAATAGTGAATGACAATAAAGAGTTCGTTAGAGGATCGTACTTGGACCGCAGCAGCATCCAAAGTAGGTTCGGTCTGTTGTCTTGGGCTGCGAAGGCGAAGTAACAAACGGGTCTTTTGATCGACTATCCTTAAATGAGAAATGGTCGTCAAAGAATTCCAAGTTGGCGACTCGACCAAAGTGATCTCAATACCAAGCTTCGACGGCACCCAGCGTTATTTTTTTCCTCGAACCGCTGACTTGAGACTAGACTAAAAGAAAAAATTCCAGAACATGAAGAAGCTAATAGTTTACCTTTTTCCAAAGCCTCCTTCTGAGTAGTTGGCTCATTTCGGTGTTCCTGTCACGACAGTGTTGACTGGGATGCTGAAGTGGAGGCGAAGTAGAATGAAATTATCCTCACGTGCCAACAGTACCCGCGGCATTTGTTTTGATGTGCTTCTATTCATTGTGCTTCAAGGTTTTGTTCAAACGCATTGGGAGTGTTGATTCATAGAATAGAAAAGAATGATAAGGAACTAAGTGTTTATCGATTTGCTCCCATTGCCAAATTGACTTTGTTTCTTCTCGCTTATCATACGTTTCCATTTTGACTGATCAACAATCTCACATCAGTAATCAATTTCTTGAACAGAATCAAAGCGAAGCAAGTAGTAAGAAAATTGTTTGCACTCTTCGCAGAATTGAAGAAGCGGGAATCTATCAGGGATTATTCAAATGAAAAATTCGTAGAAGAATTTCGGGATAAGGTTGGTTAGGACTTAAAAGTACGTAACGATGAAATTTTTCCCTCTAAAGAACAGCAACTTTTTTGGATACCACTCCTGGAACTTCCACTTGAAACAGTGATCGAAATAGGAAAACAGCAACATTTGTCGTTGAAAGCGTGTTCCGAGAAAAAAGATGAAGCAGCAACATGCGGTAGACTTGTTGGGTTTAGGGGAGGAAGCTAGTGAAGAAGAACTGTGAGTTGGGAAGGGAATTGGCGATCTGTAGAGAGGGGCCGTAATTACCATTTGCGAGATCAAAACTGAGCAGTGTGAAGTAAAAATTTCCAGGGGGAAACGGGCTCTGCACTGTGAACTACGAAAATAGGAAGATGAATAAGATAGAAAATGTTACGGCCTATCATTGCAGAATGCGGTTGTCTGTCCGCAACTTTTTATTTGAGTCCACATCTTCTTAATCGTTAATTGAGCTCATAACGAAAGTCTGGCCTTTATACTGCAATCTCGTAGAAAGCATTATCTCCGGGGGAAGTATTTGAAATCGAAAAGTAAAAACGATTTTTCGTCAATCAGTCTCTATCTTAACATGCATCTAGCATTTGAGTTCCATTCAGGGTCGGTACCTCATATGTATATGCAGCTTACACAACATTTTGTGGAGGCTGATCAGTGCAAGAGTGAGTGCTCCTATTTTTCCGAATGGGTCTACTATTGATTAAGTGATCGGGAAGAAAGGAGAGTTTGGCTGACCTGACCGAGCATGATCTGAAACTCAATACCCCACGTTATACGTGTGGTAGCAATATCATTTGTCACCATATCAACTCCAAATCAGTACGACACTGAACTTGCTATCAAATACTTGCAGTCAATGGTACAGTGAGTAAGACACATTAGATTTTCGTAGAAGTGTTGTGATTGTTTGCTCAATGAACTGTAAGCATGTTGAAGAAAACGATTATATGCAACTTCATCCTTTCACGTTACTCGATTAAGTCGATGTGTATCACTAGCTTTTATATGTTCCTGTATGAGCATTCCTGCTGAACCGAGAAGAAGGAGAATTTCTTCCAACAAACAGAATTCGCAGACATTCTTTGAAACTTAATCGATAAATTTCCAATATAATGAACCATCGGCTGTTTTTCTCTGTACCCCCAATTGCATCGATGTGCAGCTACACCCAAATATAATTTTTTTGCCTAAAAGTTTTCTGGAAGAGATTGGTTGGCAAATGAAATTCCGATGGAATCAAAGGCTACTCTGGAATCTCAGTTTTCTCATCAACGCCAAAGAATTACTATTTTGGTGAGCCTCGTCAAAACATTCCATCGAAACGACATTTTGTGTACCCTATATTCGATTATTATAGGCCGGTCTGAAGCTACGATTTTTAATGCTGCACTCAGCTCATAAAACTCTATAAACTAGTATCATAAAAACGGAGGAATTCTTCATTCCAGAGAAGCTCCATTCAGAAGCATGCGTCATTCTATGAAGGGATATTCCGCCTAAATCCTACAACAGAGCGGTCGGTCGACAAACTACCGCTGAATACAATTTGTGCTCCAAACCTTTTGTGGAAATGATCGCAAGTGAATGCCTTCTCTGTTGCGTGAAGTAGTCCAGGGTATTGTACCCGCTCGGGGGTCGCAAGGCACGGCATTCCTTTCGTGCAGTGCTTTCGTGACGGCCATCCTGGTGATCTTTGGACGTCCCGAGAGATCCAGTCAGTAATCGCCCTGGTTCGATGGTCGTCACAATATAGTACAACGTGTTCGGCCAGCATGATTGTCGATTGTCTGGTCGAAGCATCGACGCTCTTGATATTCGTTTGTTGATGGAACACGAAACTCCGGATTCCCTTCTGCTTATTCGTGATAAATTAATTCCGACACAGTCCTTACCGCATTGCCTCGAATGACGCTTACTGCGCGCTTATCCTGCTCTCGTAAAGTCGATGACGAAAAGGTGGGGTGCGAAGCTGGGTGCTTTCTCCGCCTTTTTCAACACTCCCTCGATGTGTTTAAACGCTCCCCACGCACCGCGGTTCCTTCTGCTCAGCTTCGGAACTGGGTGTTTCATCATGTCGACTTCTCGGATAGGCACACGTAACTAGAGCATCCAAAGATATTCGTATGTGTGCTTAGCATGATCATCATTTTCTTGTTTTCCACAAGTTTTCCAGTTCCTCCTCCTCCCNCCCTCCTTAGCCATACTTGCTCACATGGGTGTCTTTCACAGTATTCTATTTATCTTGTTTATCTTGTTGAGGTGACTGGCGTGAAGAGTTTATATTAGCGATCGAAAAGTCTTGATAAGGTTTTAGAAAAGAACTTTTGACTTATCATCATGTCCTTGATGTATTACGCAATAGTTGTAGAAGGCGACCCCGCCGAAACGTCAGCCTAATAAAGCTCATTTACAAACCTCGTGAAGAGTTACAGAAAACAATAAACACAGCAATACAACTATGCCGAGGTTCATAGAAAGCCGTACTTGGAAGTTAATTCGCAACTTACCAACTGTAGAAGTTGTTTTACAAAAGGTGTATAAAGACGCGTACGATTCCCTTGATTTGAGCACGATGTAACTTTACAAGGCCATTTTCAAGTCATCATTTTCTATGAGCTGCGCCGAGGCACTGAAGAGACGGCAGCAGTCCATCAACAGCACCGCGTGGGAAGGAACATTACTACCAGCATCACCACTCAGTACTGGTTCGATGTCTTCGCGAAAAAAAAGGTAGCTTCGAATATAAACCTCGGTCGCGTCGCCTAGAAGACCCGTCGTTCCCTACGCAGTCAAACAGGTACCGGAGGCTATATTCCGCAGTTTTGCGACAAGGCTCTATGCAAGCGACAGTACCTAAGCGCCTTCACACCATTGGCTACTGGAAAATGATGGTTGGACCCCTCATGCACGGTAGTTGCGGCACACCACGGTATTCATACGTCAATCTCCCCTTATCCGCTCGCATCACAAGAAGTCTCTAGAAGATTCGGTTATTGTAGATAGGCTGCTTGAAGGAGGAGAGCCATGCAGGCAACACCTGACATGAATCCCAAAAAGGTTCTTCTATGCTGTCTGGACTTGAAGGGAATGCTGTACTACTATCTGCTATTGCGGAGACACCCGACAACAGCTCCCGTTAGCGCCACTCAGCTTCAAAAACTTGCAGGAGCTGTCTGGCAAAAACGTCCGACCGAGAAGAGCATCAGTGAACCTTGTTTACGCCCAACCCCATGGAACTAAAGATGCTTACCGATAAATTGAAGGACTAGGCCTATGAATTGGATCCCATCGTCCTATTCTTATGACAAAGCTCCTGTGATTCACTTGTTCCGTCCTCTGAAGGCTTTTTTGGCGCACAATTTTTTACAAAGTTTGATGACATGAGTCGGGCAGACGCCGGCTTTTTTGACTCGCAGTTTTCCCAGTGCTGAGAGAAAGGGGATCGCTCGCCTGTCCACTAAATGAACCACATTGATGATCATTAATTAGGACTTATGCTCACGTGTTCTGTTCATTGATACCCTTTGTGTACTGACAAAAAGATGAAGGAAAGAAGGTGAAAACTCTGCTAAGATTTTTTGTCCAACTTAGTAGATTACAGACAGCTAGATTTGGCGACGACGGAACTTTGCATTATGACAGGAACTGCGTGAAGAGTCCAGCCAGAGCTCTGACAGTAAGTGGTGTGTAAGCTTTATAGATGTTCTGGCTTAATCCCGTTGGGACCGAGCGCCTTGCAATTCTTCATCGACGCGATTGTTCACTGAATTTTGGAAAGGAGAGCTGAAGAAATGGCATATCTGTCTTGCCTAAGATGGTAGGTAGGCATGTGGACGTGCTGTCAAGGAGATTTATGTTGAAGTTGAAGTCGTAGATGGCTTTCTGCGAAGCCCTGAGAAATCCAGTAGCAGAAAATGTAATTGGCAAAGCCTCGACGTGCTTTGCGAATGCTCTTTTCACTGTCGGTCACTTCGGGAACTTCTACTCTTCTTTGTTTCAGATCTTCCTTTATCATTCCTCTGTGTAACTTCGCAAACTGTCTGTTTAGTTGACGACAACGCGCGATTCTAAGCCTAAAGCCCAAGGCTCCTACAGTCTCGAGAGTCTTGGGAAAAAGGCGTCCCTTGAAATCCGGATGTTTTCTGCTTTCCTGGTGGTTTATATCCCTTATCGATGTTGCCGAAAACTTAATTTTTCCATGAATTCGAGGAGGAGGCGAAATGATCTTTACCGAGGAGAGCCCTGAAGCTTCCTTTCCTCTCCTGATGCACTTGAAGTATGGAAGGTGGGGTCCACTTTGGGTGAGACGATAGTCCGATCCCGTGCAGAACTCCATAACAACAGCGACGCCAGTCAAACAGTACTTCGATTTGAGATGATTACAATAATATTATGCAACTTCTAATTTGCGACTCTCGAGCCTATTGCGAATGAGGGGCATAAGGCTCTCCAAATTATTATGCGGGTCGACATTATGTGTAAATCTTTAGTCATTCTTCTTAGCCACTCTCGGCACTGAAATCACTGGCGAAGGCATTGAAGAGGGCGTGGACTTCTTCCTCTGTACAGCTTTTCTAAGTTCATAGAAAGCGCTTCCAGCTCTCCTTCATCGTAGCTTCATGTTGGTGCATAGGCAACGAAATTTGTCAGAGCTGAAGTTCAGCCACATCTTCCTGATCGCAAGCATCTGAATCGAGTTATCATGCCTCCGTAGGAGTCTTTGTTCAGATCCTCCCAGCTCGCATCCTCAATGCACACTTTGGGTGCAAGCAGTTGTGCATTGGAAGTACAGATCGCCTTCTCAGTCCTTCTCCTTGTAAGCAGCCTGTCATGGCTCTGAGATTATAGCAGCCTCTTCCGAGCGGTCCTGCCGAACGCTGTCATCTTGTGGCTACCTCATGTTTAGAGGATTGAGGCTGAGGCTGGCATATAGGTGCCCACAAGTAGCATGCCATGCTTAGACTGCGGGGACTGCGTAGACTCCCGGTTAGAGCCTGGCATGCTACTGTGGGAACCCTTGTCCACTCAGACTATTCCAGGATGGACAAGGGACTTATTTATTGAAGACGATTTCGCGAAGTCACCTCTCCGATCTTTTGATCACCCGACTGTGGAGGCTCAATCCGAGTGCAGGACACCAACAGCACCAGCCGGCTCTGCACACACGCATGCACGGATACGTCTGCGAGTTGGCAGGAGCTATAGATCGAGTGAAATAGAATCGGATTTCGTCTTCATACTGCGTTTCTCAGCAAGTACCTGTGAATTTTGCGATTCATCCTTCCATCAGCCACGTGGGGTCGCTCCATGTAGCCACGCCACTAATCTGATAGAGCGAAAGCACACGAGTACAGACTAGTGTTGTGTTTAGTTGCATCAGACATTTGGTCGCTTCGTGTTCAAGGCTTCCCACTGAGGATCTGCAAGTTCATCAATAGTTCTAAACCCAGAAGTGAGAATGTCCACATTTTTCTCTTTGGTCTGATCTTCGAGAGTGTTCATAAAGGTGACGAGTTTATAGGAACATAGGATTTCAGGGTACTAGAGGTAGTAGCAATACTATTGAATGAACACAGAGCGACAAAATGTGCAACAACATTTTTCATCCATCTATATCGAAGTAGAAGTTGAAGTCGCCATAAAGTAGTTAAGAAGAGCCAATGAGCTCTTGTAAATTAAAGAACTTAGCTAATTAGTCTACTTTTGAAGTTGCGCTTTTATTGATTATTTTCTCACAAAGATGTATGCATCAATTGAATCACGTAAAGAAAAACAACCTGGAGTAGGTAACTTGTAGAAGCCAGTTGCAGCTTCTGAAAGAAACATTACTTTTGGTGCATATCTAATGAGATGATGCTAGTACTAAAAATATCGACGATAATTAATATGCAAAGTGGGGGAAATTGAGCGACTTTAAGACTGTACAGGGATATTATCTTTTTGCGTTTGATCAAAAAGGACAACTTTCAACTTGAAAAGCGAGCAAATTTTTTTTATAAATTTGAGCTTTTCCTTAATATTCAAATCTATTCAGCAAAGCGATATATAAACGAAGCAATACATATAAATGTGGCAAAGCAAGGTATGGACAAAACAATTTTCGCGGGGCACTGTCACATAATCGGATTTTCAGAAATTAAAGGTTTGATGCTGTCTCGAGAGCTCCATAAAAAGCTCCGAATTGCTCAAGATGGACGGTAAAGCAGGTTTCTCTCGGAGGCCTGCTACCAGCAGCCTGCATGTCTAGAAAAAGGAGCAATAGGATCGAATGCAGTGCTATGAATGGATGGTAATGGTCGACGCCCTGAGAATTGCCGTATGGCACGCGCTACCATTCATATCACACCGCTATGAAGCAACGATCTCTATGCTTCTTCTGAATCATGTGTAAACTTCATCGTTTTTCGCCGATATCTTACCTTCTTTGCACCAACTCGGGCATGTGTATAGCTTGTATCTCGAAGTAGCACACACATTAGTGAAGCGAGCTTTGTCGGATTATCAGAAAAGAGTGTTTCAAGGTTCAGACGATTTTCAGAAAGCACAATCAAAGATCACTAGGGTTTTCTATTAATTTCACAGCTGTTTTCTTCATGTGTTGCTGCGAGAGCGACGCACGCTTTACCTATAAACTATGCCCTTTGTAATTTATTCCTAGATAGATTACTGAATTATTCATAGAGTTCAGGTTCTTCTTGATGCCCGCGTGCGCCCAACAGCTTACAAAGCCGTTCTTATTTCTATACAATCACTCAGGTGTGAGAAGATGATGCAATGTCGTCTATGGCAGAACCTCTGAACGGATTGGCATCCCCGACCTCCTTATCGACAAACTTCCAAATGATCCAAAAACTTGCGCTATCAGAAGGAATCTGTTCTGTGGCCGTCACAAAAAAAACAAATGACGTTTTCATCGTTCAAAAGTTCACAATATGGTTGCGTCAGATTTCTATGGAGATAAGCCTAATCAACTCGCACAAGCAACCATGGACCGTGTCTTGGACACCTAAATAGAACTCTCGGAGGACAACGATAAGGCGAGAGTTATTCATGCAAAAGAATTTCCCCGTTTTCCGTCTCCACACAATGATGGCCATGTATGTGAACGTCCGACTACAAACTGCTCATACGATTTAAACGGTTTACAGTTTTTGCGATAAAGTTAGAATAGTAGACAGATTTTTCAATTCACAAGATAACGAACTGATTCACGTATTCCTCTGTATAGTCTTTTCAGGTGAGCACATGGTTTTACACATCATTTTAATGGCAGTTTGGCTTCTATCTTCCGATGAATGAAGTAGAAGGTGATCATGAGGATCAGCCTAGGTCATTGAATAGTTCTGTAGGATTGCATCTCCAACTTTCCTTCCCCACTGGCAACAATTTTTCAAACGCACTTGGTTTCAATGGGATGAGTACGATGGGAGTGCGAACTCGATGAAAGCTTCAAATTGGAAAAAGCTGGGATCTCTGTTCTGAAGAATGTTTGACGAACTTTCAAATAAATCTACCCAGTAGGGGAACCCATCTACAAAATATGCGTATGCGACCCATAAAAAGAATCTTTGTTACTGCTGAGCGAAAAAGGAAGGGGAATCCTGATGTACTGGAGAGGGATCCATTAATCAACAGTAGGAGTGAGGTAGAGACAAGAAGAACCGAATAGAACATGGCAATGAAATATAATTGGGAAGTTGGAAAATAACGTGGAACGATCCCTACTGACTGCTTCTGCCTTCCAATTATACCTACAGCCGAATTTTTATTTCAACTGATCTCTAGCGTATGTTACAATGTTCGCAAAAATCTGTGGTCTAAATCTTCGCCAACACTCGTTCGCTGTTCACAGCCTTCTAGACTACTCATGTTAACCTTCATCTTTGATTGGTAGAAGATAAGGAGACGTGGCGCAGCTACTCCGAAGTTGCTGCAATAAAGCCTAGCTTCCATGCGATGGTGCTGGTGCCTCCTAACGCACATCCGTGCGAGAGCGACCCCCCTTTTCCATATCGAGGCCTCATCTTCAGGGTGATGGTAGAGAGAATGATGGCATCTACATGAGGCTACATTAAAAATGCAAAATTTATGTTCAACTCACATTCAAAATGCACATTTTGAGGGTAGAGTGGGGGAGATGAGGCGATTCATGCCCCCCCCCCCCCCCCCCCCCCCCCCCCCCCCCCCCCCCCCNGGTACATGGGGTGACTATAGAACATTTCGCGACTATCGACGAAAAAGACTACGGGCCGAAAAAAGACACTGTAAAAGAAAGTTCAACTCNCCTCACCTATAACACTATAACACTGTGGGCAAGAGCGTGGGAATGATGAAAATGTCTGCTTCGTAAGCCTGTAGTGATGCAAAGAAGTCATTCTGAGCAGCAAGGAAACGATTTTCTTTCACGTGTGAAACTTCGCAGCCAAAACACTTGTCGACTTGTGCTAGAGCGCGCAGTTTGATGGTGAGATGTTGATCCTCTACAGGTGATTACGGTAGTTGAAGTCATCATGGCGGCCGCGGATACGTTCAGTGAATCCGCCCCCACGGTAATGCGCTTCCCTTCCCCAAATCCGTTGTATATTTTCACCATTTTAAAAGGAGTTATTCCTACCAAAAATTCCGACATGGCCGAATAAAGTTGAAATTATCGTCGAAAATAGATCTAAAAAGCCTGCATGCTTCGCAACTGTGTATAGAGTAATACACAATCTATTCTTCTCGTTTGCACGACGTCTCACCTCAAAATTGATTCCGCTGATCGCTTGGCTTGCAGCGGTTTCCAAATATGTCAAAGGTTTTCTGAAGATAGCAATCGACCCTAGCATCTCTACTCTGTTCTATTTCTTAACTCTTTTTCTTTGCAAAAGAGAAAATGTTAAGAAATAGAGCAGAGTAGAGATGCTCAAGTCATTACATTGTTGCATATTGTGAGAAATTTAACTGAGTAAAATAAAAGTAAATAAAATATCTGAGTTCCACGATCCCATCTTCATTAGGGATTGCAAGGCGCAACTTCTGCTCGTTATAACTTAAACTGATGTATATGAATGCCAACTACGGACATCTCCATTGAGAGTTTTCTCTCACTAGAGGATCAAAAGCCAGTCGGCAACGAAGCTATTACGGAGGGCGCTCCCATGTCGCGGATGGTGGAGTAGGTCGCCCACTAAAAGTCATCGGTACTTACTCTGAGACGCAGGTGAGTTTAGGAGGTTCACAGCCTGTTTCTGCTGTGCTGGGTCGATATATCTTCTGTATATCGTAGACGCATCCACACATGCGAGTGTGGAGAGTGTGCGGGTGCAGTTCCATCGACTCAGCCAAAATTTGCATTCGAGTGATTGGAAGAGGCGATATGGAGCCGTCTTCACAATTGTAGCTCCTTGTACACTCTGGGATAGCCTGGCAAGCTAGTCTAGGTACCCGTAGTGATATATATTGGGCTCATTCATCTGAACTTGAGGCCATCAAAGCGGCAGGGTTGGGAAGGACTTCCTGAGAGAGGCTGCTTAAATCTTAGAGCCAAAACAGGCTTTCTAAAAGGACCTCATATAATGTTTGTACTTTCAACGCATGAACGTTTGCATCGGAAGCGTGTATTGTGGATTGGAAGATCAAGTACGCCTTTATCGGCCTGACCGAAACGAGCAAGTACCAACCGGGAGAATAGAGGAAATGAACATGTGATAGCAGATGCGCCGGCGGCGTAGGTGTCCTCGCCAATACGCACTTAGCCATGAACATCGTTTCTTACGAAAGCTTGAGAGTCCGAGTAGGACGTTCTCTATCAAGAGGTGTAGCTTAACCCCAGCTCTAGCAATCTTCGTTGCCTGTCGTCGGACCATCGTCTCCTCAGGGCTAGATTCTGTTTCCTAGTGTGTGAAGAGAGCTTTGTGGATTCCAGGCAGGAGCCGTTATAGACGAAGTTGCTGAGTCTGTGAAGAGCACCCGCGGAGCTCAACGGAGCTTCGCAATTCACAAGATAAAAATGATTTATGCCCGGTCCCGAAGGATCAAACCAAAACATCTGAAAATCTTATACGAGTTGTCGTCAAGACTCTGTTACCTGTTGGAATGCGAAGCGCGCACGTCGTGAGTAACTAGTAGGGCTTTGTTGCTGTACAAGAAGAAAGACTCCAACGATATTGGCAACTATCGCCCAATCTGTCTTCTGTTTGTGATCTAGGAGCTTTTCGCACACGTCATCCTAACAGGAATGGTAGAGTATTAGATGACGGACAGCCATGCGAGCAAGCACGGTCTCGGGGAGGGCTCAGTACAATTGCTCACATCCACTAGGTTACAAGGCTCGTTGAAGTTCCGCGAGAGTACAGGATGCCCATCACATCTAACGTTCATCGATCTGAAGAAGGTGCTGTATTGTCGAGACGGAAGCGGTCCAGAGTCTACATCACGCCAAGATATCCAAACACTAATGGAGGTGTTAAGAAGGTACATGGGGTGACTATAGAACATTTCGCGACTATCGACGAAAAAGACTACGGGCCGAAAAAAGACACTGTAAAAGAAAGTTCAACTCGAAACTTAGGTAACCGGGTTGTGCTGATTCAATACACAAGAAAACTTCTTGATATCAACAGAACTTCACGGCTAGAATCTCATCATCCCGCAAAGAAGCATTTGTCAATGTGAAGAAAGGGTTTGGCAAGGTGATAGATCTACCACAATCTTTTCGTTGGTCCTGTGACGGCAGTTAGTTACATCATCTTCGCTTCGCAGACAGCATCGTGCTTATGGCACATAACAATATCGGAAAAGCAGAGTTGCGGCTCCACTCCCATCTTTTTGACTCTGCTGTCCTTCCTGTCTTGTCTTACGCCTCACAGACTCAGCTACTGTGCCCTCAGGTTGCGCATACAGTCATCGGTATTCGCTGAATTGCCGAAATCGAAGACCGATGGAATCAAAGGCCCGGCTGGAATGAATGTGATTTCACAGTTGATGACTGTTGGACCAAGGTACTCGCCAACCTCGGAATTTCATTCGAACAAAAGAAAAGCGCAGGCTCAATGATCAGACTTTTTCACATCATCGCTAAACAAAAGAAGTGATTCGCCCCTGCTGCATTCGAGTGATAAGGGCAGTCTAGACCACATGAATCCGCGACAGAGATGAATTCAAGTTTCAATGGTTCCCTTTTCAATTTAACGCTTACTCGACGATTTCAGTTTCTGTTTTCTTATGACACATATTCTACATACCATAGGGAAATGTTCTCACAGAACTCTTTAATTGCATGGGTCTTCCATGACGGGATCAAAATTCTATGATTCGCATCGATTTCCTGTTTGAGTAATACCTCCATTTTTTACATCCTAGAACCTTCGCAACTCGAATTTTCAAACAAAAATTCAAAAGTATCAATCTCTCGATGACTCCTTTATATCATAATTATGAATAGCTGCTGGCACAAATCCAACTACGACAGACTTTCCAAAGTCCCCGGTTATCTCTAACGTCGATCCGGCATGCTATAAACGAGGGGTGAGCGCAAACGGTCCATCCACACCTTCTAGATTGCAATTTTCTGTATCAACAAAAATCAGCCTGTAAAAAATTTAAACGAGGTGTTACGATGAATACTGCGTCTTTCCTGAAGAACTCGTATCTTTTTCCGATTGCGGTTCTTCACTCGCCGATTCTAGGCTCGCCAGTCTGTGCTGAACTCCCGAACGGGATTCTTTGTTCACGGTCTTTCAGCTATTCACTCGTCAGATCGTCAGCGGGTAAAGAGTTGGAGGCATGACGTGCTACTCTTCTGTTGTCCTGGGATGACGAAGACCGAGGATCGCGGTAAACAATAGCTTTTCTTATGTATATTCCAATACTTTTGAATAAACGGCGGAACTGATGCAGTTTCTCGATCGCAGTGTCTACCAAAGTACAGTTTGGTCTTAGCCTTCTCTCCTATTTGACAATTGTAATTGGGAAAAGAACTTACAGAAACCGGTGAGGGTAAAGCAAACGAAGAATAATATGTGTGGAGACATCCGCTACCTTTGCTTCCTACAATCAAGAAAGCTTTATCAAAAAAAGATCATATCAACTATCCAAAAGACCACGGGGAATTCCTCCAAGCAGCTTTTATGGAATGGTAATTTTTTTAAAAACAGTAGCTGTTCCCTTAGCCGTATATCGAGGAGTTGCGCCGCTGATTTTGCACATCTTGCAAAGGGATCGAGAATAACTCTTTCGGCGGTTCACTCTATCGAACCTGACGCCTGGTTCTGTTGATCGGCGAAGGTAAGCTTACTCACGGCGTGAATGATGCTTTGGGAGAAGTTGGATTTGCGCTGCGAGACCCATTCTACTAGAAAGCCTTCCCATTCAAAAGACTTCGGAAAAAATATAAAATAAAAAAATGGATCATATGAACTTGGTAACTAACACAACACATATGTCAGCTAGACATTCATTCCTCTTCATTGGTGAATTTGCGATGGCCGACTGATACACTAAAATGTAAGATGGCATCAAAGCATGTGATTCATAGGCCTCAAGGATTCTATGAAGATGTACGAAGAAAACGCGCAATTCGGCTTATCTAAAGAGTGTAGAGGCTTCCAAGAAGAAGCAAAATTAGGGTTGGACGAGAATGTTTCGGGAAAAGCTGCATGGAAGGGCTATTTGGACGAGCCGTTCGAATGCGAATGCACTGCATATACGGCTGCAGTACGCTGCCTGCGAGCAAGGTGTGCATCTCGGTTCGAATGGTGCAATCTCCACAGCCTTTAAAACATTTAATAACTAGTCCGCCTTGGGTGTGTGGGTGGGCTAGGCCGGTTTTGGGGGCCCTTATTACTTCCTATCTTGATTGAATTTTGACCTGGCAGCGTTCCTTAGACAATTCTTGAGAGTCACGGGTCCATCTTAGGCATAAATTACAGAAGTCATTATCAAAGTGAACTGTGCTTTCAAGGATGTTCGTGAACATCAAGCATTACAACTCTTTCAATTGTTATTTACAATAGCACTTCATGAATGGCAACGAAGACTGTAAACAGGTGAAGCCGACTAGACTTCAATAAGTACTTTTCCGAAAACTGAATCATCTTTCCGCTTTGAGTAGAATGCACTGGTTATACACCCGAGAATTACATTGTTTGCCAAGCAAACAGTATTGAGTTTCAAAAGATTCATTATTGACAAGAGGAAGAAGCGATGCTGAACATCACGTGTGTCATGTGAACCTCAGTCGAACTCAAAGTGATTATCACAGACCAAAAATTTTCCAGAGAGGAAGCGGTTGCAAATGTTTAGAAAGAATATCAATTACTGAAAGCTTGAAGGACTATGAATCCAGAATTAACACTGGACAACGTGATGATATACCACGTATGCGCAGCGCTCAAACGTGAATGGGAAAATTCAGTTACGCTCGGGAGAGGAGAAACTATTATGTGAGAAGGTAGGAAATGTTGCCGAAGGAGTGGAAGCAAAGCAACGCTGTCCCTGAGAACATCCCACCAACTACACTGCTCTGAGAGGTACATTTACAGTTAATATAGCAGGGGATTTAGCCATGAAGCTGTTGAAACTCTTCTGCCATTCAAGGTTTTCAGGCGGGGCTCTTCATTGGAATAGCGAAGTGCGAAGTGCGAAAGTCTTCTTTTCTTGCGAAGTCAGTGGAGATTAGGAAGCAAACGAATGATTCAAGTTGATGAAGCCAATCAGTGAAAAAGGTTTAAAAAAGACTGACGTAAAAAGATCGCTGGAGCCTTCAGGAGTTCTACACTTACTACGTCTATGCTTCTGGGATCTGATAGTCAATTGAAAGTCACGAAGAACAACCAGCCATTCAAATTCTCCAGGTGAGCCAAATATGCTTTCAAAAGTCGCTACGAATCTGAATTTGTCATATTCAAATGGGACTGATCGACGACGAAAACTGCATGCTTCATAATTCGACATTGGGCGATGGATGATTCACGGTATTGAACGACGTTTCTATTCAAGAACGATTACATAGCTCATGCTCACTGATGGGAATTCCACTTCCGATATTGACACCCATCGATAATGCTCGTATTGCGTGAAATTTCTAGAATCAGAAATGTGATCTCAATTTTATCTAAAACGGAGCAGTGGAGGTTGGGATGCCACATTTAGTCAAAGCTGAGTCGTCGTTCGTGTGAAGCCATATGTAGTTCCTGCTGCACCGTAGAAGACTCGGTGACAATTCATCTTGACCCGCACCAACTCCGAACGGGTTCCACTTTACCGAAGACAACTTCAACTTAGAAGGCCCACAAACACTGCTGTAGTACTTCTTTTCCACAGTAATTGATAGATTAGACATGATGACGTCTGTCCTCAAAAAGGAAGCTGGGCAGACGTGAAAGGAATTCAACTAAGAAATAACCCAAGCTAATTTTTTTTATCAAGCTTTTTCTTTTCTTCTTTTTCCTTCGTATGACATACCTCGTAGAGAAGGTGAGCTGATACTCAGCTCCTCTCGAGGAATGCCAGATGTCAGGGTATCTGAATCGGATGTCGTTTTCTGTCAAAGCCTACAAGGGCACCAAAAGAAACTTTTGCAGTGTGTAGCGAGCGAGAAGTGAGCAAGGTGACAACATTGATCCAGCAAAATACACCACAACTTTGAAGAGGGTGGTGATAAAGACGATATCATCCACTCTTCATTAATTTAGACAGATCGTATGATGCTCAAACTTTTCATAACACCCTTAGCATCATCCACCATCACGCCAACTGAGTTCAACAAAATGTGGAGAGAAAGCAATGACAACAGCGCTTTTGCGTTGATCAGATGTGAAGAAAGGGTTTTTTCAATTACCGAAAGAAGTCTACCAAAATTGAGTTCAGCAATACAAAGGAAACTAGAGACTTCGATTTTACTTTTCTAATTTGCGATACTGCTTGAGCGATACACAACTCTTCCTTTAAGGTATGCACCGCAGTCGACAATGGTGGTTCCCTCTGGACTGCTGTAGTTGGATTAAGTATTCCAGTACACAGTTGCATCATACATATAGTATGGGGAATAAGGAGCGAGAAAACAACAGACTAACCCAACTAAATTGGTAGAAAAAATGCTGGTTAACACTAGTGAGAGTGAATGGATGGGCTGAATTCGATTTTTTTCTGCAAAAAATGGATCATGATGATCATATGTGGTAACTGCAGCAAAACGCTCATTCGCCTTTTTTGTAGGATGGTATATGTGTTAGGTTGACGCATAATTATTGCGGATTCCTTCGCGGCTTTTTTCTTCTCGATAAAATTAAACTTTTGAATTCGGGATTTTTGTAGTAATAATTTTCTCGCTTACCTTAACAGAAAATGTCAAGAAAGTCATCTTCATATACGCCAAATCATGCACCGTTTCTTCGAGAAATCTTGGAAGGCGGCCTCATACCGTGATCTCATCGAACTTCTCGGCGATTGAAAGTCGGCCAAAGCCAAATAAAGAATGGAATTTGCTTCTACGGTCGCCGTATTCATCAACAGAAACTCCCATGGATTATAACGTTGATCGCCCGTTGAAAAATTGGTTAACGAACAGAACTTATGACGAAGTGGATGGTCCGATGGTCAACGTCGAGGCGTGATCGCCTCCAAGTATCGAAACTTCTTCGCCTGTGGTATCCGACCGCCTAGCAAATGGGAAGCAGTGCTTGATGTAGATGGTGGATAAGTACCGGAGCAATTATTCCAACATGTCTTTGCTAGATATTTCTATCGTTTCTTCAAGTAAAATTCGCCGACAAAAAATCCGCAATATATATGCATCAACCTAATATTGAGTATTAGGTTGAGTCATAAGTCCTCGGACAATGTGATAGCGATGATTCTAGAGGTGACTATAACTCGGGAAGGAGGTGACGAAAATGGACAAGCGTGGCATCGTTAGATAGAGTATAAAGAGCTCTTCCAAATACATTCTAATGAGTACACCTGATTATCTCCTGCGTTTGAGCGTGAGGAGAGAAAATGCCGTGTCGGCGCGGCAGTCCATGTCATACTGCTTCAAAGCATGAGGCACCCATCGACCGAGCTTTCGCACATTGCCGATTGACTTCAATCCACGAATAATTGTAGACTGACTCCCCAAGGGTGACTACCAGTTCCCGAGTAGTTTGATACGGATCGGCTTCCACCTGGCTCCGCAGCACCTCCGAAACCAAATCCATTGAGCGTCCCGGACGGTCTTCATTTTCGATAGAATGGTCGTCCGACGTGAACTTCGTGTGCCACTTGTGAATTGTGCATCTAGCAGGAGCACCCTTCTTGTAAATTTTCTTAATACGTCTATCGATCTCCGCGGATTCTTGGCCAGATAAAAAAAGAAATAGGATGGTGTTGCGGAGGTGGAGTTGAGATCTCTGGGGCATGGTTGCAGGAAAGGAAACAGTTAGGTATGTTCGTTCGCATGTGTTCTAAAGAGCTTTTCATATTCTATCTAACAATGCCACACGCGTCCATTTTCGTCTCCTCTTTCCCGAGTTATGGTCTCCAGAAGTCATCGCTATCTTTTTTTCCGGAAACTTATGATTCAACCTAATAGTATAGTGCTAAAAAATTCCACGTTAAACAGTACTTTTCTCAAAGTCTCAGCCACTATGCTGAGTTCTGCGCTCACAATAGGACCGTACCGATGAGGATAGGTGCAAACACAGTCCATGTTTTAGTTCACTATCTCAAGCTCATTGCGAGAAACCACTTACAATTGTGAGCATAGCCTGAAAAATACGTATACATAATCCTGGGACCATCGCAGTGTTTTACTGAATCAAAGTCAACCTGTGCCTTAGGATTCAACATTACACTGCTGTGAAGCCTCGCTAAGGGAAAGATAAAAAGGCTTCGAGGCCCACGGTACACTATCGAACCCGTTCTGCAAATTTATGGCCCCTGATGAGTGAATATGATGATAAAATAGTTGTAGTAAGACAGATCTCTATTATGAAAGGTCGGAACCGACTTGATTTAGGATCTTTATGATCTTTTGATGAATGGTGATGAACCCTAGGAAGTAGGAAAATTCAAATCACTGATTATTCACTAGAGTGCACGGCAAGTCATTGTAAGCAGCATCGCTGGGTCGTATAATTTGAATCTTGTAGTTATACCACAGGTGATGGGGCTCAACGGCCCCTAACATCGCTTCGTGACTGTGTGACTGTTCGTAAAAAATCAGCTCCACCGAAATAAGTGAGAATTCAACCAAAGCCCTTGTCGCAGGAGGATACGAAGCTGCCAATGTGCTGACAATGAATTCGTTGGACTTCGAGAACATTGCACACTTCAAACAAAGGAAATTTATTAGAAGTATCTATCTGTGCCGAATCCAATTAATTCGAAGTTCTAAAAGATTACAGCATCGCTTGGAAGAAGGTAAGTAACCTCACATGCATTCAACTGCTGATCGGAAAAAACTTGCAGCCCTATATGAGAGTCTCTTTTTGAAATTTTAGCGTTTATTCCATAATGGATATAATGATTCGTGCCTCAATGCAATTGGACAGACAGATCCGTCTGCCAAAAATATCGTTCAAATGATGGTAATGTATCGCCTCGTTTCCAGTATCGCGCAAGTTCAGTCGGAAGAAAACAGACAAAAAAGAATGGATGGGCCAATACATAAAGCCGCATAAATGCTGAAATGACGAAATCTACATAGAGCTGCGTTCAAGGCAGAGCTTTTATCGCGGAACCGGCGACAGCATGAGTTTGTACTTGTCCTTGAGGAGTGAAATGTAAGCGAAAGTTTTATGACTGCACAGTGAGAAGTTTTGTAAGGGGCGGGGCTAGCAATGTAGGAGGTGGAAGCGTATAGAAACATTGTCGTCGATTTGAAAGGTTGCCTTCATCATTGCTTGGTTCCATGTTGGTAGGATACCCTTAAGGGGATTTACATAGAAACTACGTAGTACCAACGTTCAAAACACAGGTCTGAGTTCCGTATCAGCGAAATTCATCGAAAGGTGTCAACGAAGTCGTGCCCAGTGAAAGGGGAACTAATAAATCTAATGACCTTCTAAAATCAGGATACTGTAAATGAAAACGCGTCTTGGCTGAAAGTCACTGTATCATTTTTAACGCTTTTTGGTTAGAACGAAAACATGGACATTGGCTAGCACGTCCTTCTGTATCGTGGATACGCTTTTAACCCACTGCTATCGGGCAGAGGAATTGAACGCACAACTCATCGCTATTTCTGCACAGTGTTTTTGATCTAGCGGCTTAAAAAGAAAAAGTGGTAAATGTCGTACTTAGAAGGAGTTCAGAGCATTATTTGGAAGAGAGTGCGACTGACGTTCCGATAATCGGATGCTTTCCCACGTGTACATTTCTGCAGCAAAGTAACATCTAAAAGACAGCCTTCTCTTGCCATTTCAAAAAATTTCGATTTTTTTTCGCATGTCCAAAGCAACCACTAGTAACTTCTCTTTCTTACTACTATCCATAAAATGATAATGATTAAAAGCGTTGGGGGTGCGATGAATATTTTTTTAAAAGAGAAAATGGTACCAATAGTATTTTCTGCGACATTGAGCCTGAGATGGTAAAATAGGAGCAGTCCGACGATTATAAAATTTAATCATTGAACCCATCATTGTTTGTTTCTATGGTTTAACGGCTATTGGAGAATGGTGATGAGCATTTCACAGCACCCATGATATGGCACAGCCAGCAGCGCCGGCTCTGCCTCAAAAGCAGCTTTCACGTTAAGTCCATTCCGCAATTTTATTTCAAATAGTAATCACATTGTAGTCACAGTCGGAAAACGAATTTCGATGAATTGCAGAAAAAAGCAGTTGGAAAGCTCTGTAAGTATATGGGATGAGTCTCTTCGTAGCTCATAAAAAGGTTTTGCTGTACACCTACCCAAAATGGGAGACGCTACAAATTCTATATCTTTTCAGACGACTTCAAAACACTATTTTGCACCTCTGAAAAACTGTTAGTTCTGCTTATTCACATAGAGGTTGATGCCTGTTCCTTCATCTATGTGCGAGCCCTGTATACATATCCTGCTATCGCTGGAAGGTTCTAAAAGCTTTTTACATGAAAGAACTATACTCATCCTTGTTCTAGGTGGCTTCATGTGCAATTTCAATTAGGATTTCTAAGAAACTGTTTGAATTCTAGCAATGCTTCACGAGCGAGGCGGAAGTGGTACAGTGCTGCAGATGGCGCACTCTCACACACGCATGGGGATTGCTTCAATTCCCTGTCCACGTCTGCCTGGTACAGGCAAGCTTTGCATGCCACCGGGGTCAGTTAATTGGTGCCAGACTCGTCTTAGAGGAAAATGATTTCGAATGGAAGTTGAATATGTCCCTCAGACAGGATTGGCTGACACCAAGACACATTGAGACTTAGACTTCATGAGCGACCTAATACAAAGGTTAAAGAGTTAATAAAGCAGAAAAAATCAAAAAAAATTTCCTTTTTTTCTTTCTTTCTGCGAAATTAGGGCATTCAGAAGGTTTCAACTTCAATATACTTTGATGCTATATCATTATTACTCGCTAAGACTGGTACATTTGCAATATTCAAGATTCTTTTGAAAAATTGCTACTTATAATGCCATGAACGACTTTGGAAATCCTAAAATTTTCGCATGTTGCGTTTCTCAGAACAATCGAAAACGTTCTTTGAATATTTGTGTAGTAGAGAACCATGACATGGAGATGGAACGTTTACATAACTCTCCAGTAATGGCTCATAACCGCCCTCGAACACCACAATTTATTCAGTGGGCACATTTCGCAGCCTTCGGAGAAAGCACTCAAAAATACCGGCTTTTCCTGCTTTGACTAGTCACCCTCTGACCCTTGCTTCTCGTGCTTGCTAGTGAGTGTTTGAGGAGGTACAACTGTTGCTCAAAAACTATGATATCACCGGACCAGCATGTTCTCATCGTTTTTAATTACGCCGACATTTCATAGAACAATTCATTGAACGCTACATTAGTTTTCTCATTCCTCAGGGAGAAGTTTCACGCCCACGCAAGTGAATTCTAAAAAGATGCCCTTTATTATGAACATTTATGGGAAGAAAAGGCAGGACGAGGCCAGGCCTTAGATAATCACTTCGATTGGCTTGATTTGTAGATGGTATGAAAGACTTCAATATTTCGGGTCACTCCAAGCAAGTAAATCAAGTTGGCTGTGAATATTAGCTTCAAAATGACCGTTCTCTTGATCTATTGCTGCCTTTATGCAGCGGTCCTGTTAAGTATTATGCATCAAAGTATTAATATTATACAAGAGGATTTGAGGAACCCAACAATCTAAAAGATATTCCCAATTATTACGTGTCAAGCGTCAACTTGTAGGACGGTCTTAGCAATAAAAGCAGTCCGTCAGACGTGATTTATGTGGTAGAATCCCAAGCAGGCCGTTCAAAATGGAGCATACGATAGGATCTGTTAAAGCACTTAGGAATAATCTGGTTAGCTGCTGACTGGCACGATAACATATTCTTAGCAATAGATATACGTAGCACAACAGCACGATGTCAGCAACCATGACAGAAATATGAATGGGGAAAATAGGGTCAGCTCACTTTCATAATTGTTAGCGTTCACGTGCGTTCCTGAATCAACAATAGGAAAAATGCAAGGATGTGCTCGAGATATAGTTCGTTTCTCGCTCCCTTGGCTCGTTCCACCTTCAGAGAGAGATGGATGCTGAAATAATGATGGGACCTTCATAAAGACACATTTCAGATGAACTACGTTTAGTTCCAAATGTAAAGAAGGTTCCGATTCCTTTCACAGCACATTTTGTCATGGGAAATCCATAATAGCAACCTCAACCCGGAGGGAGAAAACGCTATACAACTTCTAGTATAGTCTGTAGTCGTAGCCTTTTAGCGTTAATCACCTACACATACAGTGACTTGCGGTAGCCAGCCGATGTACAAGTCAGTGCTATCTTCCCAGACGAACCTCTTACCAGTGAACCGACTGCGAAGGAACGGAAGGTTGGTTGGCCAGGGCCGATCATGATCCGGAATTCAAACTCGGGACCATGCATGTGTGATAGTGTGCAACCTGCCCCTGCACCACCTCCGAACCTCTGAGAATAGGTATACTGCGCCGTAAGTGCCACCAAGAAACGGGGAAAAGCGGGATCAGAGAGGAATGTATAGAAAGCTACGGATGAGAGTACAATTACAAGTTCAGTTTGCGCGTGGTTTTCATTATTAATCGCCGTACACTCGACCGATCACATTGCTTGCTCCGGCGAAAAACAGCAAACAAAAAAAACAACAATTTTCAAAAATCCAGATATAGGAAAGTGTTTCACTAGGGTGCAGGAAAAACCACTTTCAAACTCTGTCCGGGGTTAGAGGCGCGAAACGGATGCCTGATGTCACCAACCACTAGGATCGACTGGCTAACGTCGAGCTTTCCTCCGTTTCATGTAACGTTGACCTGTCGCTACTCACACACCTGACAGACTTCGTGAGCATCACAAGTCATGAGCGGAATCCTGCTCAACTTATGCGTGTTTGAGTATTAAATTGATTATCAGTAATTTGGTTTATTCCCTTTTTTCTAAAGTCTACCGAGCTAATTTACTCATCTACTGAGCTAATTTACTCAGAATAATCGGATCGTCCTGTTAACACCGGCCTCTGCTCCTTTTTATGTTAAAGTTAAAATGTTTCACTGAGGCCTACCATTACCCCTACTTTTAGTTTTGGATGAGTAATTAGTAGCGGCCCCATTTTGAGCCGTAGAAATCTTAACTGTTCAAAATGGCTCGGGATTATCGGAAAATATTAGGTTGATGCATAATTATTGCGGATTTTTTCCAGCAAATTTTACTTTAAGAAACTACAGAAATACTAAGCAAAGACATATTCAAATAATTACTGCGGAACCTGTTCACCTTCTACGTCAAGCGCTGCTTCCCATTGATTAGTTAGTCGGATCCCAAAAGCGAAGAAGTTTTGATCCTTACGGGCGATCCACGCCTTGACATCGGCCATCAAGTCATCCAAATCGACGTAACTTCTATTCTCTAGCCATTTTCTCGATGAACGGTTGACGAGATAATCCATAAAAGTTTCTGCTGGTGAATATGGCAGATTAGGGGCAGATCACATTTCTTGGTTGGTTCTGGCTCATTGTTCGATCGCCGAAAAGTTACTGAGATCGCGGAATGACTCTGCCACCTTCTAATCTTTCTCGAAGTAGTTAAGCCTAGTTCCGCAAATATGCGGATGGTTTTCTGAGTATATTCTTGTAGAGGAAATCAAGTAGATCATTTCTAGAAAAAACCCGAAAACAATATTTAAATTCTATCGAGAGAAAAAAAGCCGCGAAAAAATCCGCAATAATTATGCATCAACCTAATAGATTGCCAGAGTTTATAGCTGTATTACCATCACATCTCTCCGAATTTCTAAGAGTTGGAAAACTGTACGGCTGAAGGGAACAAAGTCGTAACTGCTTAGTCAATAGCACAACAGACGGACATAAGTATTCGGTCGACATCCCCATAGCGTAATTGGCAGGGACGTACAATTCGTAAATGAAGAGCTGTGTTGAGGGTTAAAGGAAGCACGGCTGAAGAATAATCTTGTATGCGGACTTAAGAAAAGAAAAAGAAACGTGAACTTCCAAAAGGAAACCGAGAATACCTACTGGAGCCCATTACCGTTGTGCCGTTGCATGATCAAGAGAACATTTTTCAATCCCAATCGCAAGGGATCGCGGGTTGCGCGTGCAACGTGACGCCGTTAACTCGGCAATGGGGTGACTCTTTAAATTAACGATGCATGATCTGAAAAACTTTTGAATGTTGGTTTTAGGCTCCCTCATCCTACACCCCTTCAGAGAGTCTAGTGCAGTTTAGTATTCTTCCCAAATCTGACCGCTCCAGTTTTAAGTGAATAAATTTACCGCAAGCTTCGCCCCCAATGAGCAAGGTCTACACATGCCACCTGCGATTGTGGTCCCATCTTACCGCCTGTATCCCGTTCGAATTTGAAGGCTGTAACTTCAAGGGAGCAAATTTTGCCCAGGCCTCATCACCAGCAAGAAAAACTGAGTTCTTTCACCTATCATTATTGTTCCCATTCTGCTGCCGGTATCATTTCAAAGTTTGAACACTCTTACTTCAAGAAAGCAATTTTTGCGCACGCTCCAACCCCAGCGCGCGGAGTCTACACCTGACGTCTGCTTTTATAATTTCCAATCTGCTACTGTATTTCTTTCAAATTGGAACAATCTAGGTCCGCGAGAACAGCAATAATGTATCTATGTGACACACACCTTCTGCCCAGGCGCTCTCCTCGTGGGCGTACGTATATTGTACACACGTACATGCATACATACGTACATACATACATTACTTGAGGTTGGAACAAATACACAGGCCGCATTCATACTAGGTGCAGTGTACGGCAGTTGAGTGCCGTGTACTGCACTCAACTGCCGTATACGGCACCAGTCGTACGAAATCTATCGATGGATAGCTCCCATTGATGACTCATCCTACGGGATGACTGTTTGAGATAACTCCTTT